>VYZT01022019.1:0-35377 GCA_013400735.1 Pomatostomus ruficeps
TTTTTTTTTTTACAAACAAACATTGTCCAAGAATCAATACATATTTTAAAAACATGCTGGAATGATTTTACTATTATGGATATCAATACACCAGTTGAACTGCATGCCTGCTACTTCACAATCGTCTCAGTAATGCCTAACAAGTAAATACATCTGGGAAATCTCTTTGCTTTAGTTCAGATTAATTTCTTGCTTCATTAAAATATTCCAGTAATTGCATTTGTGGAGCTACTGCTCCTCTCAGGTTGCTACTACCTGAAAGTGTATTTTATATATTATTGCTTCTGACAGGCATATATCCAACAGGAATACAATTTCCATTCAGAAATCTTCTTTATTGCTTAATTTACAAATTGGAGTGCTCTACAAGGAAATAAAGGGGATGACAAACTAAAGTTAACTTCAAAACACATGTCCAGACCTTCTGTATTTTGAATGTACATTGCCCAGAATGCAAAAAGAGCAATATATTGAAAACTCCATGGGTTCTACCAAATATTTATCATTATATCATACAGATGTTTTAATTGTTAATTATGTGTGTTAAGTAGTCTGAATATATCAAAATATTTCCTAACTGAAACACTTTCATCAGGATATGATTTTGCATGCAGATGCAGTTTAAAATTCTCCTAAAAAATAGTTTGCTTGAAACAGGACGCATCACCTTGTTATCGTAGTTCACCGTTCCATCAGGAGTGGTAGCCATGATCTCTGGTGTTGAAGCACGCAGGTGTCCTGGGCTCATAATACTGGGCTTTGCTACTCCAAAACACAGAATAAGGTAGTTTCTCCACAAAGTAACATAGTTGTCTCCACTGCTTGCTGTACTTGTTTTCTTTGCATTAACAGGAATACTAGAATTTTAAAATAAATTCTAATTATTAAAACGATTTCCCACTCTTAATTACACAGTAGTTTAAAATATTTTAAAAGGGAATAAAACACGCTATGTATCCACCAGCTGCAATTCAACATGACATGATACACTGGGAAAAATCAATGAAGGTAGAAAACTGGAGTTTTCCACCTTAGAAGTTGCAATTATGAAACCCAAAACTGTGTGGCACCAATTTCTTTGTGGCACCTTGCAGGACTTGTGGACTGATACTGAAACAGGAGACTAAAGAAAAGCTTGTATTAAAATCCCACAGCCCATACAAAAGAAAGTGAAATGCAGACTGCCACTTACTTTGGATCCACAAGAGGCATTATCAGCTGTAGCCTGGTGAAGGCATATGGCCAAGCATAGCTGAGAGCTGTAGGACAGTGTTTTGGCAGATTCTCCTGCCTAAGAAAACTGAAGAGGCAGAGAATCCATGGGTCTTTAACAGACTGTGCGAATATCCAGACATGGGAAGGACTTTTCACATCGTAATGGCTATTTACTAGGACAGCATTCCACTCCACCAGCCACTGCAAGTCCACGCTGTGTGTTAACGGGATTGTTGTCTACAGAGAGAAAAGATAAATTAACACTCCTTGCTGTACTAGTCAGAAACCAGGCAGAGAGGCAACACATTTGCTTTGCTTTATCATTAATGAGCAGAATGAAAGCACAGAATTCAAACCCTGGCCTCTAGAAACTGCAACACTCAAACCCAGGTGCTGCTATTTCAGACGAATTTCCCAATTCCTCTATTATGAAGTCAGAATGTCTCTTTCTTGCTCAGTTTCTGTTTTCAGCTGCAGAAGGGTCCAACCTCCCCACCAGTTCAATGTCCCCTTCTGTGCTGGTTTTGGCTGGGGTAGAGTTTATTTTCTTCACAGTGGCTGGTATGGGGCTGTGTTTTGGATTTGTGCGGAACGCAGGGTTGATAATCTGGCGATGTTTTTGTTATTGCTGAGCAGCACTTGCACAGAGCCAAGGCCTTTTCTGCGGTTTGTACTGCCACACAGGTGAGGATGCTGGGGGTGTTTGGGAGGCTGGGAGGACACACAGCCAGGGCAGGTGACTGCCACCTGGCCACAGGAAGATTCCAGACCATATGACATCATGCTCAGCATAAAAAGTGGGGGAAGAAGGAAGAAGAGGGACATGTTTGGAGTGAAGATGTTTGTCTTCCCAAGTCACCACTATATGTGCTGGAGCCCTGCTCTCCTGGGGATGGCTGAACACGTGCCTGCCCCTGCGAAGTGGTGAATTAATTCCTTGTTTTGCTTTGCTTGTGTGTGTGACTTTTGCTTTCCCTATTGAGCTGTCTTTACCTCAACCCATGAGTTATCCAGCTTTTACCCTTCTGATCTCTCCCCAGTCCCACTGGTGGGGAAGTGAGTGAGTGGCTGTATGAAGCCTGTTTGCTGGCTGGGGTTACCTTTTGGCACGCAACATGTGGCTGAAACCCACACCCCTGGAAAGGGTACTCAATGTGGCAAAGATCATTTGTTGCTTTAAACTTAATCAGGCTGAAAAGCGCCTCAAAGTGATTGTTCCTGCCCTCTGGAAATGGGCCCTCACTAATCTCTAAGACAGCATGAAAAATAAGTTGTCTTATGTATCAGTTCTTCTGCTGACACAATTTTATTCCAAATGCTCAACCTCTGCTTCCTCTGATGCATGTTAGACACATCAGGCCCCTGAGAGAGCGAAAGGAGAGATTCACTTCAGCTGTGAATTACTCTAGAGCTTAGGCTCAGGTCTGCAGGCAGGGCAACTTTCTGAGAACTCAAGGGAGCTAAAGCTTATTCCCTTCTTGAACAGATGACAGCAGTGAGTGACTTCCAAGTGCCTCAAGCATTAGGTGGTAGCAACAAGACTTTGTCAACTGTTCTTTTTTCTGTATGCAGTATCTGCTATATCCATAGTACAATTATTTTCATGAAACAGATTGTCTGGGACAGTGTGGAGCCTTGGAGCCCTTGGGTAGGTGGCTGGAGCCTTAAAGCTGTATGATTTCTTTGATTTTTAGTGGTTTTATTTTTAGTCTTTCATGTCAGATATTTGTTATGTAAACATGAGCAGTAACAGTAAAGTAGTACTTACTGAATCTGAAACAGCCACATGAATAAAGCTTTCAAGAATAGAAGAACTCAACTGATCCATGACATCAATCATAGGTCTGTCATCATCCTGCATAACACAGAGAATACAAGTTTACTGCTCTCCCGACCAAATTACTTCCCTTCTTACTTTTCTGGGACATGAAACAGAACCATCGAAAAATTATGACACGAATCTGAAGTAGCTAAAAATACTCATTGTTAACGATGGGTACATTCTGTCTTTTTCAAACTAATCTCAGAACTAGGTCCAGGCTGTGGTTTGAAATGAAGTTAATTTGTGGCTATAGCTCACTGCTTAGTGAACAAAAGCACATATCAGAAAATCCCAAATGACTTTGGATAGCTGGTATCAAAAGACTGAAAAATTAGCTTACTGTTTATTGAAGCATTCCTTTGCCATGAACACACATATTTGTGTTCTTAGGCATTTAGATGGCTCACTGAGCTGTGACTGCCAGTACACAACATGACTTTCCATATTTCTGTATCCATAAAAAAGACTCAGAGATCTTTAGTATAGAAGGAATATGCATGTGAATGATCTTAAAGGTGTCTTATGCTGTGGGCTTTTGCACAAAATGGTATGTTACACGAATGGGTTTCACTTCCAATATAAATTTATAATCTTGACAATACAAAATGGTCCCTGCAGTAAAAAAAGGTTTTACAGTGTATTTCATATTCACATCATTCCAAGAGAAAATATGAAGTTGCTGTATATTTCTCTTCAAATTCTTTTACAGGGAATTTGCCATTAATGTTACATTGTTGAGTACACAGCAATGTTTCTAGTGTTAAGGCAAATAGAAGTAGCAAGCTGAGATCAAATGCTTTTTTATAAACTAAGTGCATACCTGCTACACTGCAGCAATTACGTTAAAAGCAATGGTAAGAGCAGTTTTGAGCTTTATCTTCGGGAAATTTTAACCCAAAGCTCCAGAAGAGAAAAATCATACCTCTGCCTGGCCAAGGGCCAGGAATAAAGACCGGATTTCTCTGAGGATTAGAACAGCCAGTTTCCGTGTAGCAACCTGGAAACTGCACAGCAGAACCAGCGCGAATCCTTCGACCGCGTGCAGGACGTTAGAATAGGGGCTTCTTTCAGACTGCATCCTGTGGCTGGATCCGTTTTGTATCAGCTGCAGAACAGTGCAAGGGGGGAAAAAAAGGAGTAGTGGTGTTTGCAAACCAGGCCTCCAAGAAATAGTCTATTTAACTAGGACATATAAAGATACAAAATGCAGAGGTCATGAAGATGCCAGACTGGGAAACTTGACATATGACCTCAAACAATCGAGTTTTGTTGCTTTAGGTTACACCTTGTTCCACAAAAGCAATGTATGAGTAGAACAAATGAGTTGAACAAATTCCTCCCTCTAATTTTCAATTAATCTACCCACTTTCTTCCATCCTCCACTAAGAAATGAATGAATAAGTCAGACTGTGAACACCACACTTTTTCTACTCCACTTAACATGTCCTCAGGTCCTTCTTTGGTCCTGTAGCAGCCAACACCTTAGGTAGGTAGTCCCTAGAATGCAACCCCACCAGTAAAGTGTAACAGTATTTAATGAAAAGTACATGAGGATTTATCTTTTCTATGTTTTTATGTATTCCTGTTACTACCTATCAATTAATGGTCCTCTGTGATACAAAACCCACATCATGTTTGCCCAAAGGAAAACATACCTAGTGTGATTCGTTTTGGAGATAAGAAGCCTAAAAACCATTTCTCATAATGAAAGTATCTGTGGGACAGTACAGATGGGAGAAGCAGGAGAAAAGCTGTTCAGTTTCCAGAAATGTTTGCAATACATGGAGACAGCAGGCTATGGTAACAATCATGTTCTTTGATGTTTCTGAATCAACCAAACAAAATGGCTATGGGAAAAGAAGATCTACTTCACTCTTCACAGCATTCCCACTAGCATTATCAATCTTTTTCAGCCCTGGGAAAATGTCCTTCTGCCACATCTACATACACATATTTCACTTTATGTGCTTTTGTTGATGTGCATATTTTAGTTTGACATGCATTCTCTTATGTTGCTCAACAACAACATCTGCTGTATTACACAAAGACATGGCTGTCCTCAAAAGCCACGTGAACTAATTACCTAGAAAAATTTTGCACAGTGAATTCTTCTCAGGTGAGTAAATACAAAACACACAAACCACAGCGGTATCAGGGAATATAATTTCTGCTGTAAATAGTAAAAATGTTAGGTCACAGATCTCTTGATTCCATACCTCTGCAGATCTGGTTTTGGCCTGCTCAGAAGCTTTTCCTGGAGTGTGTATTACAAGCTTCCATTGCGTAAGCAATTGTAGCAGCAACTTCAGTGAAGTATCAAGAAGGGTATGATGCATATCATTCACTTCACGTAGCAGAAAATTAGTGAAACCAAAGAGAACATCCTCTCGCCAGTCAACAAAGTCAACAAGTAGACCCTGAAGAGAATTCTGTGCAATGTGTCGAAGTTCATCATCCATATGGATGGACAGCCTGTAAGTAAAAGTAAATGTCAGATAATAAAAGATATTAGGAGTGTTTGTCGTGGTAAGAAGCATGCATATCTCAGTAACATAACAGCGATGGAAAATTCCCACTGACAATGGCGGATGACGCTATCACGGTTTCGTTATTGCTGACCACAATTAACATCCTTGACCTGTTTTCTAAATTGTAATTCTTGCCACAGCAGAAGATATTCATGGATCAAAAGAAGTGTATTCCCCTCCTAAGACGGAATATCTCTAAAGTACATCACTTGTCGAGTTTTCTCAAACCAAGTATATTTTTTATCTACTCATAACTTAGTAACTTCCATGTAGGTATGATAACAAAAGACTTACAAATAAAAATAATTTCATAAATTATGTATTTATTTGTTAACATTAAATATAAAAATAAAAGAATCACAACAGTTCAGCTAACAGTTAAAACAAATCTTTAGCCAAGATGCAAACCACAATTAATGAAAGCAAATCTTCAAAAGAATTCAAATGAGGCATTTGAATTTGAAAACTGCTTTATGTTTTAAATAACTTAGGATGAGGAAATGGGAAAAACAGCCTTAGGACTTTCTATACTTTTAGAAACACATTGAACACCCCCAAAGTCCTTCTGAAAGATGGTGACATTTCAGATCCCATTTTCAAATTTTTTCTTCTTTATTTGTATCACATTGAAGTTCTCAACACAGACATTTTTATACTTTCTTTTAACACAGAAATCATCAAACCACTTCTGTGTTAGAAGTAGAATAAAGTAAATTCAGATTAGTGTGTTCTGTAATTTTTGGTTCATTGCCTTTATGATGTATTTTGTTTTAATTACCCATGAGACTGTAATTTTCTATAGTGTGTTAGAACTCTTTTTCAAAGTATTTTATCTACATTTATCTACACAGTTGAAAAGGAGGACTCATTATAATGAAATGGACAGAAAGTTAGGAGAAAAAAACCCAAAACAGCAAATGGAGTGGAACCAAATTCCATTCAGTTGGAAATGTATGATGAGATGTGGTTCATAAAAAATCTGGTTCATTATAGCTGCCTAATTTGGAGGCAGGGGACATTTTATTTAAGTGAAAAGAAAACAACTGCCATGAAAATTCACCCCCGGCGAATATGACTCCAAAAATAACTGTTATGCTTTAATAAACATGTGACTTTCTCTATATATTTAGAAACACAGTATTTTGTTGTGCTAAGAAAATGTAATTTTTGTCTCCCTTCTGGAATGCCAAAACCAGATAAACAAGCAAAACCTTCTGAGATCACAATTAAGTCATCCATGAAATGACTTCCACAGTGACACAAAGCAATAACAGAGAGAAGGATACAAAAGACATCTCCAAAGCCCAAGTTACTGCCCAGTGGCATTATCTAATGAGATGAAATTCAAATTGAGCATAAGAATGCATCTATGTATTACCACTGTATGACAGGTGGTGCAGGAAGCAAGTACAAGTTTGTTTGTTTGCACTTGAGTCAGTTAAATTTAAGACCTACTCAGGAATTTGTAATGAATGGTTGCAGTGGGCAGTGAAAGGGCAAAAGGTACAGTATACACTTGACATCTGCTTCATGGTTTATAATCTGAGTACAGCTGTCCTGGAAAAAAGTGTAGCTGCTGACTTACAGACTCCTTCTGAAAATGGCCAAAAGACACATCTGTTGTGAAGATGAAAAACTCAACCCAAACTGTGAATAGAAGAACCAATTAACTCAAAGATGTAACTTTATCTCTTGTGAAAAGAAAATATTTAACAGCTTTCCATCCCAACAGCACAGGCCCACACAAATCCCTGGCAGAACAGCTTCTAGGGTTCTTTGGAGAAACAGGGAAAATCTGAAACTTTACCTCTTCTAAGTTTCTTATCCCTGTATTGAATTTAGCTTCTGAGCCAGAAAACACAATATCGTAAGGCAGTGTTCTCTAAATGCTTACCTTCTGGGCCTACTTTTTCATAACTGGGAGAAGTAGCCAGTCTGGTCTTTTTCTGAATGAAGTTTGATGACGGAATAAAGATAGACCAGTGGTTATATTGATAATTGTGAGACTTAAGGAGGGTAGCATTAATTTATAAAGAAACCCACACTGGTCTCCAAATTTTCTTAAGAGTAGTGACAGATCTGACCTGGAAAATCCTGTGATTGAAGAGCTGTGACCTGAACAGATACTTGCTTTTTACCAGCTCAGTTAAGGATATTAATAAGGATAGAACTCTAGTTAAAATATTGGATTAAAGGAAAACATGTCCTTTGAAATTTCCCTTAAGCAGAATTGATGCAACTGTTTAATATGGTATCTGTATAATTTGATAATGTAATCATTTAAAACAACCCACAAGTGATTTATAGCAGACAATGTGCACACAAGGAAATCAAGCTGCACTGCAGCACACCTACTGCTGGCTGATGATTTGGCTTGTTTTGTTGTCTGCACTCTCCATTACTACCAGAATCAACTGTTTCACTGTTTTAGCACATCACTGGGAGTTAGCTGTTCACAGAGCAGAAAAAACTGTTTTTGCATGTAGCCTTCTGGCTCCCACATCTATCATTCCTTGAGATGTTGGAAATGCAGGAACAGGGTGGCAAAGAGTTACCTGAGTTACCTGAGAGCAACACTGCAAAGGCCTTGTGGTTCCATTTAATACCATAATCCACTTACATAAAGAACACAAGCTGGAACCTTGGTCTTGGATACTTGAACTGAAATGTAACAGACTTTTCTGTACTGACCAGCATCTTTTATCATAATTATTTGCCATAAGTCACTGATTTGACATCCTGGAACCTAACTGGTGTAGCAGTCATGTTGTAAACTACCTTGTTCAGTGAAGTCTATCCAGACAAATTAAATGGAGGGATATCATACTTCTTAAACTTATCCTTTTCTTTATGTCTTACAATAATGATGATGATGATGATGATAACAATAATAATAATGATAATGATGATGATGATGATGATGATGATGATGATGATAATAATAATAATAATAATAATAATAATAAATCTATAAAGTTTTTTGTAATATACCACATCTAGCACATTCTATTTTACCAAAGGGACATGTGGGAATCATAAAACAAAACTAAACAGGTATCTCCACTATTTTCCACTACACAGAAAAGATGTTTTCTCCTGTTAATCAGAATGCTGTGATGGGTAGAGAACAGTAATAAGTTGTGATTTTCATGAAGAATAGTGAATATCACATAGTCTACATTCTGATGGGAAAGAGTTCTGGAGGACACATCAACTTTTTCATAAAATTATGAGTCCATAATAAAAACACAGAAACTGTAGAAAGATGCTAGGACATCTCTGTCTAATTAATTAAGAGTAATTTACCTTTTTAAAGCATATATAAAAAGAAACAGTTACATATTCTGTGACTCAGCTTTTCACACTGTTCCTGTGGAGCAGTCAATCAGTGCTTGAACAGCTTACCTTGCCAGCAAGTCGATCAACTCAAGTTTTGACATTCCATCAGGGAGCAATCGAGGAATAGCAGCAACACATGTTCTGAACAGATCAATTTTTGGTTTTCTTTCACCACTGAAAAATTAAAACAGAATTTTGACTAAGCTTAAGAAGGAACTGTGTTAAAAGATACACTTCTAAAGTGCCAGAGGCCTACTAAGAATATCAGGATGGACAGCTAGACACTATAATGAAATAAGAAGGAATCGTGAATACATTTTTCCATTGAATGAATGGTTTTGATTTTGACATTTTTCATGCACTGTATCTATACATGACTAGAAAAATAAATTATTAATGATTAATTTGTTTCTTTCTGAGAGGAACTGGCATATATATAAAAAATGGAGATATAATGTAGGAGGATTCCTCCATCAAGATCAGCATTTATATGATGCAAGCTTTGGATGAGGCAATGAGGAAAGAGTTGGGGTATTCTCCAACATAGTGCAGCTATATTGCACCAGTTGTATAAAGCAAATAGCAGACGTGTAACAAGTTCAAATAACACGACTGAAGATCCAGACAGTTGCCCCTAACAGGGGACAAGTCTATGGAAAACCATCATGACACATTTTTACACTGAAAAAGGTGTATAATTTAGAGGTAGGTATGGGCAGAGAGTTTCTGTTGATCACTGCCAGAGATTGCAGCATTTTGGCAACTCTTATCAGCTAGAACATGTTTTAGCAGCCTTGAGGGTGTTCGAATCTGTGGAATGGCACAACTGTTCCCTAACAGCCTGGGAAAGTCATTGAGTACAAAGCTCAGCACGAACCAAACACTAGGTTGCAAGTCCATGAGTCTTCTAAAAGTAGCTCACGTTTCAGCTGTTGATTATTTTCAAAACAGATGCAGTTGTTTTCTGACTTGTTTTCAACATTTTTGGTATATCTGGAGATTAAATAAGTCCTTCAGATAGACCCCAAAGTGTGGATGTTTTTTTTTTTTTTGCTCATTTTTATCTCAATGATCTATTATCTGATGATGGAGTGTGGAGGAAATTACCAAAGCATAACAGCATTTCAAACTGTGCAGTCTTTCCCACAATATTATTAATTATTAGCCTGTAATATGTTTTGGAGGGATCAAAAGAAGTAAGGTCCTATTTAGGGGCTATATTATAAACATGCAGAAAAAGACTGTTCCTCTTTTAATATGCTTCCAATAGAACTAGAAAAGAATGAGGGGGATAAAAGAGACACCAAGAAGCATTGTAAGCTACTTAACACCTCACTGAAATAGACTGACAAAACAACAAATGAACTTGCTTTTTCTGCACCCTGGTCCACTGCCCTGGTTACTATATTAGTCTGTCCCTCCACCCAACAGAGGACATTGCATTTGGTTATCTTCTGTGTTCAGTCACAGAGAAAGCCTGGATGCAATACAGTCTGAAAGGAGATTTTCTGTACTCATCATTTCAGTGAGTAACACTGACCACTCACTGAAATAATGAGTAGAGAAAAGGCATAATCTGATATTAGACTTACTTGATTCAAAGATTAAAGACAGTTTTGTAGTGAATACCATACTGTCTCTTAACACCCTACTTACCACCTTGGATATATATTACACGAATAAAATGTTGACTTTGTTTTAATTAACGGTACAGTTAGGGGAAACTACATTCATCATTAATTACCTCTGTCTCAATATATCTGTATTTTAACAGACAGAATTTGAAAGGTGTCAGCAACTGATTGGAAAAGGAGCAAAATACAATATCTCACTGAGAATTTGGCTATAAACAAATCCCTTTCAACTATTATCACTAAAGCAAATTCTAGCTGGATTAATAACGAGTGCAAAATCCTCCATTTTTATAGTTGCAAACATTAAAGTGACATTGGAAATTTTACGGGCAGGCAAACCAAATCTTCCTTGCTGACTTGAAATGGAAAGTGAACTTTGCAGGGTTTCCTTACTTTCAGACCCTACCAAGGGCAAACAGTTTGTGCATTTCAAATGGAGACTTGCAAAATTATAGTCTGAGAGGAAGCTCTTCTGAAGGCAAATGAGTAATTACTTATAAATATAAAATCTGTGGGTGTTCTGTGGCTTATCAGCTGCTCAGAAGAGTAGCAGGAGGAGATCCAAACCTCAGGCTCAAGTTCCCAACTTACCATCTGAACTACCAGGCACAGCACGCAAAGCGGGGCAAGGGGAGCCTTTGAAGTACTTGCAAGGACAGGTTTGCATGTTAGAAGAATGGATGCCCTGTTCTAACTAGATGTTGGAAAGTAATGATAACCAGGATTGAAATTCATATCCCAGTGCAGGATGCAAAGGATGCTTCTTACTCAGGATTTTAGTAAGACCCTCCATACTGGCATTTATTACTTCAACAATGAATGCTTAAAGGATCAGTAATTAAATATTGTCTAGACACAAGTCTAACACTGCCAAAGAAAATTCCAGAATCTGCATACTTTAAAATGTTATGTCCATTCACTGTCTAGTTATTTCCCTTTGATTCTTATTTTATTTGTTATTAAAAATACCACTATGGTATTCATTTTATACAGTTTACACATAAACTTTATATAACTATGGCAAAAGCAATAACTTTATAATGTAGATAAATATAGTGTGGTATCTATCAATTAAAGACTATATGAATTCAAAATAAATAGGTAACTCTAGTGAAGCATAGAGTTCTTTGAATAAAATGGGAAGCAATTGCATAAAAACAGTATGTTGGCTTTTCCACTTATCCATAAGGCAGTTTTTGAAAGGATCATTTTCAATCCTGATAGCAACAGCTACCGATGTTTTTTATGAGTTCACATGATTTTGGATCGACTGATAATTAAGCATCCCAGGTATTTTTTCCCTTGAAAGAATAAGCAAAAATGTGTTATAATGTGGTTTGCCTTTCGAGTGTATATATTAAATCAGAGCTCATCTGGATATAAAGTACAACACAAAATGCAGTAACTTACATTGGTTAAATATTCCAACCTTCATGTGTCTGACAAAAGTTACTACCAAATCATAAGACCTCCTGAAATTTAAAACTCTTTGGAGTCTATTTGTTCGCTGACTCTAAAAATAAACAACATTTTGGTGATGCTGAGAAACCATTCAAAGGATATTTATAGCTAAGATTAAGTACACTTCTTATCTAAGTGTTCAAGGTTTCACTGTGCAATTATCTTTTGGGAATAAAATGTGAGTTTCAAAACCTGCTTTCTCTAACACAAAAGCCTGAATACCCAAAATGGTTATGAAAACTGGGTGTGAGGACTGAACAGGACATGGGGTAGGACTACAAGAAAAATAAGAAATATTATTGGATAGTAATATTAGCTATGAATATAAATAAAGTAAGACAATGCTGGTGACACAGCTTGCAGTCTCACCTAGGGTCACTGCAACAAACAAGGGGAGAGGAATGACGGTAAAACACAAAGATTGTTATCAGTTGTACAAGGTAGTTGAATTTGGCCAGTTGTTGCAGTTAGTCTATCACTCACAGTATTCTTAGCAAGTTGATTTTTTTGGGAAGTAAATAAAAAAACAATCTCAAAGAGACAGGTGTCCTTTTCATTACATCTCAAACTTCTTTCCAGGGGTTGTTCCTTGTCTAGAATGACTACCATGTCCACTGCTCTAACAGGAAAGACATGCAAGGTCTCCTTACAGTTGAGATCTCTACAATCTGTGCTCTGCATGTGTCAAATGATGTCTCTGTGTCTCTAACTCCTACTAGATGTCCATCTCAGTAGAACTCTCTCCAGGAAACTTGTCTCACTAATAATTTTGGGTGAAAGTGAAAAATGCTGCTGTCCAACACAGCTTGAAGCACAGTGGTTTGATTCTGTTCCAGTGGGATACTGTTTAAATCCAAGCCTTATCAGGAAATTACTTGGGTTTTTAATTAAGATTTGATCTTGATTACAGGCATGAAAAGAAAAGGGAATTTTGGAATATTATGATTCACAGGGATTTACAGAATTTGTTGCATTCATTTTGAAGTTCAATGATGCCAATATACCCCGAGACAGTGTTCTGAGCATAGGCTGCCAGGTTTTCTACTTTAGTATTCTACTTTTACCATCTGAATGTCCACAGGATTCACACATGATTTTATCTAAAACAAGAACGTCTTCAGTTCCAAACACTGCAGCATTCAAAGAAGCACAATCAACTTGTCGTAAACTGTTTTTCAAAGTATATACTAATTAAGCTAAATGTTCCTGTTTCTTCCTGTTTCTCTGATGACTCATGATATACAGAAATAGAGAAAAAGTTCCAAAATTATGTCTCCATGTTTCATAGGAATTACTGTTCTTTAGCACTCACGTAATCATGTCTTCAGGTTCTTTGTTAAGCATCTGGATGTTGGTCAGCATCATGCACCGACCCACTTCCTTGTCAAGGTGTCTGAGTATGTTGTCCACGGCCTTCCTTACTTGAGAATAATATAATGACATACCTGCAACAATATGCATTTTTCTATAACTGGGGATATTTATAAATATATATGTGTTCTGAAAAAGAAAGTTGCTTACTCATGAGATAGCATATTCCACTAGTAATGATACCCTGATCCAAAACCAGAATGTGTTGCCTGCTCCAAAAGGAATGCTTACATATTATACAAGGAAACTGGAATACTAGATCATAAAAAAACAATGAAATGGCTAATACAAGAATTTAATAGTGCAAGCATTTGTTATCAAATACTACCTTCAAATACTTCAAATAATTCAGCAGCAGTGGGTCTTACATTGCTTATTTTCTTTATATTACTACAATGATCTAGCACAGTACAACACAGGCCTTTGCCACTGGGTGTGGACTTTGCTTCATTCACATAACTTTGGGGATTTAAGGAAGTGTGAAGGTGAGCAGCCAAATTTATTTTTTTTTTGCCAACAAAACCAAGCACCTTCAGGGCATGATAGGGAGACTCTTCTACAGCACAGGATTCTTGCTCTACGTTGAAGCCCAAGAGAGCAGTGTTATTAACTTAGGCACTTCAGTGCAACATTATTTCACATTTAAAAGTTCCACTATTTTGAAAGTTTAAGTTACTGCAAATAAAATGAGGCTATCAACGGAATCTTTGATGATTTTCAAAGATGGTTTGTCTCTGAGCACAGGCACTGTGTTTTTAATAGGATGAATATCCATGGATAAATACAGCTATCAGCACTGAAAGAAGCTAGTTCTTAACTACCTGTGTCTTTGACCCCTCCCAGAATACAGGGTTGCTATCACTCATGGAGTATGACTGAGGACTTTTCAGAACAACCTAAGAAAAGCAGCATTTGTCAAACTAAACCAGACATTTCCTTAGAACGCACAATAAATTAAATGCTTACAATACAGAAATAAACCAAATACTTAACAAAAATAAATTATTCTGCTCAAGTGCTGAAGACATTTTCACATCCATTCTCACCCAAGTTTCTGTACTGTCCATTCTCTTACTGACCTATCATTTTAGCTTCCTCCTCTGTAAGAGTTTTGCTCAAATATGTTTTCTTCACTCTGAGAGTGTTTCCAGAGGGAAGGACAGCTCCAGTCACTGGCATTGGAGGTTCACCATCTTTTTGCTGCAAGCTATCAGCAATTACCAAGAAAGCTCTCAAGCCAATATTCATTCTCTGTAAAGTTTAGAAGATGGATGAGTATCATAATCAAATAATCATATTCTACTCATATTCTTAATTCACTTTGAAATTTTAAGAATGTACTTCCCAGCACTTTTTTCTGTATCTTCACTGCATTAAGAAGTCTGATATATTTCACAAAAACTGCCCATGAAATAAATAGTGAATTCTTATCTCCACTGTCAACAGTGCTCTTCCCTCTCAAAACTTTATTTTTAAGTATTTGCATTACCACATCATCTTTTTATCTTCAGGATAAAACATTTGGATATGACCTGTAATTCAGTAATGTATCTTAAGTGGACCTTCAGTTAAACATAAATGACCTATATTCATTATGAAAAAAAGATCAATAACTGTCTCGAAAGGCCCCAGGGTTGATCATACTGAGAGAAAAGTCTGGAATGATGCTCAATGCCAAAACTACAATGTGAAAATATTAGGAAGTTGAATTTAAGTGACCTGAATGCCTTCTGGGAATGCACCAGAAGAAAACTTGCAAGCTTTGCATTGCAGTGATAGACAGATTAGAATGTTTTCAATTTCTCTGGAATGTGTTCCAAAAACTAAGAGGCTGTTCTACCGACAGTCTCCCAGAGAGGCATTTACACAGATTATGGGGATTTTTTTTTTTAAGAATGCTAAGGTCTACATACATAAAAAAGTGGTGCTATAATGTCTTTATTTTCAGACTTCCAGTGTTGTTGAAAACAGTAAAATTTCAGATGTTGATTCAACAAGAAGCTAAGGACTAAGTCCACCCCCTCTCAGCTGGGCTAATACACAACGTCCTTTGTGGGACCTTTCTCAGTCAATGCTGCAGGTGGCTGACCCAGAGCACGGTGTGGATTGCCTGCTCAAAAATTCTGTTTCATTCTTTTTTACTCTGCTACAGAAAGATGAAAGCTGTGTTCAAAGTAAAGCTTGCCTTTCATTTCTCCTGCTTTTGACAGTAGAAAGTTTAATTTACTTTTACATATTTTTTTGTATCAAATTTAATTTTTGCAAGGCAACTCACTGTATTTTAACATCTTAGTGAATAGAGACGATGGTTTAATTCTGCAAGATTAATATGGACATGTTCTATGAGATGATCACAAATTATTTTTATTTTGTGTTTATTCTAAATTTTCAAATGAAAATGTTTTAAAAATTTTAAGCAAATGCCTATTTTTAAGAGAATTTTTAAATTCTTTTAGTACTTATTTATATTTTGATTTTTAAGAAGTTTTTCAGATTTCTGATTGTTTTCTCTAGGAAAAGCGCTAGGAAGCTGACTCATGACACCACCAGCAGTGGAGCTTTGCTGGTCAGAGAGGTAAAACTTTATTAGAGTGTTTTCTTTTCCAAGCCTTCTTGCATTGTGCACTCTCAGTAAAAGTGTTTTGAAAAACATTGAAATTGATACAGAAAAATTATTGTTATAATAAAATAGTTTAAGATGTTGCATGAAACAACAGCAGAGTGATTTTGGACATACTGTGATCAATAATTTTGTTTATACTTTTCTTTTTGTTTTATACATTTGCACTAGTTCACCTCTGATATTCTTCACTGAGAAAACAAGAGAAAGGTGTAAACAATGTGACATTTTACAGAGAGAAGTTCACTGATGTATTTTACCAATAATCAGCTTCAAGCTTGGGTCTGAAAACTGGACATAGGTGAAAGCATGCTTAGAATGCAACCAGGAAGTAAATACAATACATACTAACTCAAAAAATTAAAAAGCAGATGTACATCATACCTCAGGGTTGAGACTGAAAGCTTTTGCTGGTTTTCCAACACAAAGAAAGTCAAAGATAATTTCTTTCATTGCAAAATCTAAACGTTCCTAAAATAGCAAAATATTGCAAATCATTAAGCTGCTCACTTCTGCTGCTTATTTTCATTAAGGCTACAGAACGCTGAAAACCAGTTTAATCAGGGTTTATTTAAATATATGGAAAAACAGATTTTCAGAAGTATGTAGAACATATTATCAGATCTAAGTTTTTAACACTGCCTTATGTTGACAAAATCAAGAATGTATAGCATTTAAATAGAAAATTATCCATTTTGGAAATACAACTTTTAATTATTTCATTTAAACTGCAGTAATTATGGTACTAACACAGTAGTTTACATAAAGAGAGCTTGTTCACAGATGGCACCGTTAAGGGAAGATTTTAAGCATCTGCTTGAATCATTCCTATTCAGAGACTTTAAGTATGTGCTTAAGTGCTTTGCACAATGGGAAAATTTTCTGAATTTAAGTCATAAAAGAGATGAAAGTTCAGCACTGCAGGCTAGTCTATTTTAGCAGTTCTCATTTGAACTGATGAAAACTACATGTGTCAACTCCATGCTGAACTTGGTTTACATCTGACTTACTGCTTTGAAAGCAGTGCAACTTATTGTCCTATACAGCAGGGATGATTCAGTATCACGATGAAACCCGGCTTACTATTTTGAACTTTAATGACAGTCAGAGTGTGTCAACAAATGCATTTTCTGACTTTCTGGAAATTAAAAAAACTGACAAAAATTGCATTTGAGTTGAAGTGAACCCATTTTAATCTATTTTCAATGGAATGAGGTTAATCAAAACCTTTTGTTCAGAAGAAGTTTTTCCCACACTCAGTCTATAATTTCATCATTCCCTAGATGAAATATATTGTTGACAGTGTTGCAAAAAATTCAGTCATTAGAAGTTTACTTATTTGTTAATTTGCTTTTGGGAAAACAAGTTGTTCATTATATGGAAAGATATATGCAGGGTTCTCCCATACCTGTGCAATAAACTGTATTATCTTCACAAAAATGTTTAGAGGCATATCTCTTGGCACAACACCACGGGATCCTTTTGGGAAAAGGGTTGTGACAATAGTAATAAGTCGACTGCAAAAGAAAAAGAAACATTAGCCATTTCTGGGCCTTGCAGACCTTCATTTACCATGACACTCCATTTCGAAAGACCAGAAAATATTACCTTAGAAATTGTTCTGATCCCTTGCTACAGATGCAACATAATTATTTTATTTCATTACTATATTACAAGTAAAAATAAACCAGTCAATGGCCACTACAAAAGTATTTTTAAGTTGCACTGAAAGAGCGACTTCTAATTTTTCCAAAAGCAGAAACACTTCATACAGTAATTTTCAGAGGTGACAGTATAATTGATAGTGCCACAAGAAGGAATATTTTGTTGTGTACAGTTGAGTTTCTTATTTCACAACAGAAATAGGTTCAGTTCAAAGGAATTCAGGAGAACTATAAAACCTCTTCACTGGCAACATCCACTCTAAAAGGCATTTTTACTACAAATAATGCATTTTACCTTTGGGTAGCTGTGTTGCTTTCACATTTAATTCTGATCATGTAAACCCACAGTAGTCTGTACAGAGATTCCAGTGCAACTCGAGCCATTTTTGGGTCCTTATTCTAGAGAAACATATAACATAAGAAAAAACTTCAGGCACAAATTAGCAAGGAAGCTCTGCACTTAATGGATGCCAAGGTTCCGTGTTTTAATAATGAAATTACAAAAAGACAGAGCCTCACAGCTGCTCAGGGTTCCATTCCTATAGCTGTAGGATGCTTATGCATCCAACCTGCTTCTGTTTTTACTTAAGTTGTTGAAAAACCCAAGTATCAAGTTAGTTAAATTAGATATATGTTACAACTTAAACTCTCTGTTTGAAAACCCCATCAATTTGACTATGAAAGGAAAACCTCATGTTCAGTAGGTTCCAACAATTCAAAAATTGTTGCCCTATGGTGGAGGCCTGGTATGAAGAACAGATTAAGGAATGTACCACACATATTCAAAAGTGAGAGGACAAAAATCTGCGGATGCTTAGGCTGGCCTAATTAACAAGCACCTGAGATCAGCTGGACTGAATTGGTTTATTTGTCTGGATTGCTGTTTATTTTTGGAAACTAGTACAGGATTGTCTTTGGATCTCTTCAGTCAAATGTAGTTTTCTGTTTCTGTGGCAGTCTGAGGGGCTGTCTGAGTAGGGACAAGTAAGTGCAGTCCAATCAGATGGGCTCCTGCATGCTGAGCCATCTGCTGGGTTAAACTTTGAAGGAGTCCAGTACACTTTGACCTGAGATAAGGTTTGCCTGGCCCACAGAGCAAATCTCCATGGCAAAAATCTGACATATTTTTGACAGACAAACGTTGAGTCACAGATCAAAGACGGCGGTTTGATCAAAGAAACTGCAACTGATGCCATCGGTAATTCCTGAACGTGTGCTGGTCTGGGTCCTGCAAAATGACAGGAAGACAATTTGCCAGTGATATGGGAGACGACTTCAACTTTCAACGTGGCATCTGTCACAAGCTTAGGAACAGAAACACTGTCCTTGGGCTGCAATTTCCATTTGACTCCTTGACAACACATTTTATGCAATAAAGCTTTATATGGACAGAAAACAGAATATAAGTTTTTGTTTATTATAGCAACATACAATGGTTCTCACATGTTTAGAGTAAGTAGCAAAAGGAATGCCAACATTTACTTGGCCCATTAATCTCTGCAGGATTTTAAAACCATAACATTTCTTACAATCAATTTGTTTATAACCTATTTACTTTCAATCCATTTTTCAGGTATAATCATGTGAGTCCTTGTATACTTCAGACCTAAGAATTTGACTTCTTCAATATGTGATGAAGTACTTTATCAAAATTTATTCTTATCCCAAAGCTTTCAAGAAAACAGCAGGCTGTGGCTAACTTAGTTAAGGTAACAAGAGGCTGTGTAGCAGAGGAGAAAGCTATCTGTTAGCAGATGTCCAAATATCGCAGTGATGAGATAGTTAGCTGTGAGGGCCATTGAGAAAGAGGGAGAGAAAAGGGCTGAGGCCAATATCATTGGAGTTTTCAAAAAATAGTAGACTAGTTTTCTGTCAGAAGCAGCGAACTGCATGGCAGAAACCGGATTAAAAGGAATATGATAAAAAGCCTAAGATACATCCAGGGACATCATGGGCATGTCCATGAGCAAGATCTGTCCAGGTTCATGGTGGTACTTAGGAAATTCCCAGTACTTTAGAAAGCACATAGTGTTTCACCCTTTAGAAAACTAAAAGAAGCCCACCACCACTTCAGTCTCTTTAATATTTTGTCAACAAGAAAAACCCAGCCAGTAATCCTGTCAGAACAAGGAGTATTTGCCCTAATATACCTGACGTCTTCCTCACTTTCCCAACAGGATCTACTGGCACTGGATGTGGTTCCTTTACCATTGCTGGTAGTGCCAAACTCACTGCTGGTGCTGAAGAATGTGTCAAAGGTCTTTTGAATATGACAGAAGTTGGTGACAGAGCTCTGCCCAGATCTGCTCTGGTTCTTGATTGGTAAAAGCTGGCTTTTATCCATTGCTGTTGCTCTTCTAGGAGTTTCTTTTTCAATGCTTCTGCCTCTTTTTCTGTGACTGGCGGAGGAGCAACTGAACTGCGAGGAGTAAGGCCCATTTTCTTTAACTCTTCCATCTCTATTTTCCAGTAATATGGCATTAAATCTGGCCCATCCAGACTAAAGGGATATTGTTTTGGTACCCATGGATTCATTCCCGAGGTAGGCGTTGTTTGACTCATTCTTTGTTAAGCAAGTTCTGCACTCTTGGCTCAAATTGTACTGAACCTTTTTTTCTCCTTGTCCCAGGATGTTTGGAGACAAGGAACTGAAAAATTTTGCTTCTAAATGAAACACAGAGCTTTGACTCCCTCCTATACAGAATTCCTGCCCTGAACAGTTTTTTGCCAAAAAAGTTTAGTTAACAATAAATGTTCCATTTCAAACCCAGGGTACTTATTAACTTTTACACCACTTTCAACAGGAGAGTAGGAAATGTCCTTTGGCCAGAATGTGGCTATGGTCAAGTATTTCCATGCTCTGGCAGAAATTTCCTTTATTAATTCAAGAGAAAAGTTTGTTTCTGCAAAATCAGAGATTTGCTAGTTTATACTAAAATCAGAAATATGATTAGAATATAAACCTTTTAGCTTTCCCAGCATATGCTTGACCTTATTTTGGGAAGGAGATTGTGCTCTATGGGGCATGGAGGTTCTTGAGAATAGATTATGCGGTTTCAGGGGCTGCCAGGCTGCTTCAGGGGCTCAGGAGGGCTGGCGAAGGTCCTGTATGGGTTTCACCTAACCCACCGATGTTCCAGGTGCACCGAGGAAGAAGCGACAAGCGGAGCGCCTCCTCAGATGTTTTATTTGGCACTGAGTATTGTGCCAGGGAAGCGCTGGCACTGCGTGTTACAGTTACATATATACCAACACCAGGGGGCGGGGGAGGGAACACACATCCTATTAGGTAGGAGTGAGGGGTTTGAATTTGGTGTGCTTTGTATAGNTTGAATTTGGCGGGCTTTGTATAGGATTGCGAAATACAGAGCCCTCCAGGGGGGAAACCAGATACCGAGGCGGGGAGGGGGGAGACAGCAGTGCCTGGCCATGAGGAAAAACTGAAACCTGGCCAACAGCACACCGCAACAATTACGTGGTTTGAGGGAGTCCACACATGGTGAAGTCCCATATACCATGTTGATATGTACAACTCTCCCTCTAAGGGATGGATTTCCAGCTCTTCTCCAGCTGTGTGAATGTGGCTTGGGTTCTGAGGTGTCAGTCTGTTTGGTGAAAAGATTGTTTCAATGGTTGGGGCATCTCTTTCTCTGTACTGAGAAGAAGTGGCCAACCACTTTCTTAATTTAGCCATGTATTCAGCTATCATACCTTCCCCACAAAGGAAGATTGAATTAGTGCCACCACATTAATCTGTGAACCCTATAAATTGAAGTATATATCAATGAATTACAGGTTGCAAAACAAATTCCAATTTTATTTTCAATTGGTACGATAGGACAAACTTTTCTTTTATTTTCTCTAATGGTTTCAAATAATTTGTCAGGACGTCCCTAATTTTCAGAAAAATCTATATTCCCAGCTGGCTCTGCCTTTTCTGAAGCTTGTACAACTGCATAAAACCCCATAAAATTAGTTTCAATAACAACACATTTATTTTCTGAATCTCTTTGCAAATAAGATTCTAATGCCTCGTCATCAAAAGTAAGGAATTTGGGTACTGGCAGAAAGAAATCTTCAGGCAGACTGGACATTCTGAAGAGTTATTCTAGCAGTAGGAGCCATATGAAGGGAGTCAGTACAAATCTTTTCCTTAAGACAGAGATGAAGCACAACCAGAAAGCAAAGAAAAAAAAAAAAAAAGAGGATGTAATATATACCTTTTTGATAAGCTTGAGAACTCAACTTTTAGAGAACAGATATTTGCCTCTGAGCTGAGAAAGTAGCTGAAATGTGAAGTTTGTGTGACGTTTGAAGTGTCCTGTTAGCAGAAGCCTCCAAACCACTGGCTCATCAAGATACAGTTAGGAGGCCCTTCATTTGCACAAATCACTTCACTGTGCTTCTTATATTGACCTTTTCAGGTGGGCACAGGACCATCCTTCCACATGGATGCACTTTTAGCATGGCATGGGACATGAGTCATTGCAAAAGTAACAGGTGGGTGGAGTAGCTGTCATGATAACCAGCACATGTGCACTGAACAGTCTGTGCTGCCTGGGAACCACAGCAGATCACACTGGACAGTTAACCTTAAAACTCAAAGATCTAACAAATGGCAAAGGAATAAGAAGGGCTACATGAAGGAAAAAACTTGAAATAGTTTAGGGTTTTTGTAATGCAAACACTTAACAGAGTGAAGCAGGCAATGGAATCAGTGTCCTACAAGTAGCTCCATTTTGAAAAAGTAATAAGAAGTTCTTTGTTTCCAATGCTTTTGTGAAAATAGCAAGTTACTATTGGGTCAGTTTTGGTACATCACTCAACCTAGTAACTTTCATCAGCAATTTTGTCTGTTTCACAGGTGTTTGACTCAGGCTTGGTTTGAGATAGAGGAACAGCAGAAACTCAAACTAGGCCCAAGAATACTTTTCTGCCATTAAAAAAATCTGCACAGCTAAAGAACTTGTACTGTCAGGAATAAAATTATGTATGGAATCAGATTGTTGCAAAATACACTAAATTTAAAATTTTTTTAACTTCAGTCAGTCTTCACAATTACAGAATAAACTAGGTGGAGACCTGATGAATTTAACATCTCAACAGACTGGGAGCAGCACAGGAGATACGCAATAGATAACAACCATCAAGGGCCATCAAGGGCTATTAACAAACCATCGACACAAGACAATACCCTGAGCAGAGTGGGAGCCACCTATTCCAAGAAAGGACTGATAAGAGTACTAAGCAATCAAGACCAAATTAGCATCGGAAGCAAAGAATACCTGTAAGCAATAAGAAACCAAATACTCAGAACTCCTGTAATTTGGAACCAATGAACATGAAACCAATGTATCTCTATGGGTTTTGATTGTATAAAGTTTGGGGAAAATCGGATAAACTTCATGTGTCATGGAATGATTTTCTCTGCACAACCGGGCTATGTGTGGATGAAATGATTTCTGTGGCACATCCTGGCCAGCACACCATCCTGGCCAGAAATAAAGTAATGCCTTGATTCTCTTAACAATAAAAATGTTGTTGGAGAGTTTTTATTTTTCCTGCAGTTTTCGATGACAAGATCACAGCAATAACTCAGGACATTTACCTAAAAAGGCTATGCAACAGATCAATAGTGCATACTGAAGTTTTAATACAGTATTAAAACCAGGAGATACTAACCTTGAGATTAGACAGGCAGTTGTTGAGGAAAATATGCCATCTGTTTAAAAAGAACTGCTTCTGACTGACACAAAGCAGGCAGGTTACCAAAGGGTACAAAGCCTAAACAGGAAATGGATGTCGATACAGTGTTATTTGCATGTCTATGCAACACAGAAGTAACTTAATACAGCTACTGTAAACTTGAAGCTCTAACTCCTCCATTTTGTGCAACACAAGTTAGCCAACATAAATACATTAGTAAGTAGCACCATTCAAAAGGAGCCTTCTCTAAAGCTGTTACAGATATGTTTCACGATCAACTAAAACCAACCAAATGTGTACTCATAGCAATATAAGAAATCTCAAAGATAGGGCACAATTTTACAGACTCTCAGGGCTAAGTTCTGCCACTTTACTGAGAAATAATAGCATGAAAATAACTAAACTTTATTATTATAACAACAGGGCCAACAGAGATTGTTGGAACTTGTGAGTCAGATGACTATTACTCCTCAAAATCTGCAGTCACAATATTTACCAAGAGACATGTCAAACACCCTAAAGAATTGTGTTAAAACACAGGGAATGCCTGGACCTGCTGGGAGTTACGTCTTGTGAAGTGAAAAATAAAAAGAAGCAAAGCAGAACATAGAATTTGAAATAGTGGAACCCAGTCTCATTGTCAACACTTACTTTAACATTTCTCTTGTAAATGTTACACTAAAAACATAAGCTAAAATGCACCTATTAATTTTGAAACTGACTTTGCTATTTCAGTAAGACTAAGGTTTCAGTTGTAATGCTAATATACCCAGTCAAGCCTTAAAAGGTGTTAGTCAAAAATAAGGTAACGTTCACTTTAAAATGAGTTATTCTCAAAATTATCTCTAAATTCTAACTTTAGTCACAGCTCAAAGTATAAGCACATCATAAATCTCAGCTTCTGTTCCAGTAATGTAACATAAACCATCTATAGCTAGGTTAGACTTAATTTCTTCAGCAAATAGGAAATGTACATCAATTTTTATTTTTATAATCTTCATGTCCAAAATACATATGGGAGAGGATAACTGAAGCCTTCTCACAGACTTTCTTACTATACAGTTGAGTATTTGATGGGATAACAGTTTAGTAACATTCCAAGGGTGTTACAACCCATCCTAAGGAAGATCCCTAGGAGGGAAGATAAACTATCTCCTGGAATTTCCTGATTCTCTCCATTCACTACCAAGAGAACCTTAATGACTAGCTCATACGAGGTACTTTTAGACAGAAAATGAAGCAAGATAATTCCCTCATCCTGCCTGCACAGTGAGTGCATGGATTCACCAGACACTGATCTTGGTCCTGTTCAGACTTTAAAGAGTGTGCTTTCTTCCTGGAAGCCTGGAAATATGCCCTGCAGCTATTTCTGTCAACTGTTTGCCTTTCTCCTCCTCCTCCTTGCAATGTTTGTATTTCTAATCACACCCTCACAAGAATCTATTCTGTCACTTTTAACTGTGTAGCCTCCAGTGTGGTATGTGTAGACAAGCAACCAAATGCAAAGGCCCAGCAGTGCAATCCTTTCTCAAGAATGAAGTATTGACTTTGGCAACTACGGCCACAGTTTGGGAAGTTTTATTTAATGTAAAAACTGTACAGAAAAGCTCTACCCTGCCACAGTTCCAACAACACTTTATTAACTCGGTAGAGTGGAACAGAGCCACACAACGCAAGCAGAGTGAAATCAGAAATCCATGTCAAGCCTCCCACTAATTCGAACTGGATCAGCATTGCTCCCCAGGGGATGCTCTGACTGCCCCCGGGAATGCTGTAACAGGCAGAGAGCTCAAGCACGCTCCTGCAGTCTTCCCAGCAGTTTCCCTAGCGCCAGTGACCAGCACTTACCGAAAGAACTGGAAACAGGGAAGTCTTTTTGACTTTCCCCTAGAATGAGGGAGGACAAATGACAAACTTTCTCTACTTAAAAGGTCCAAGACTTCAAAATGAATTAGCTAATGCCACACTGCTGACAGGCGCTGACCCAGTTGGAGAGACAGACTGCTTAAGGCAGCCAGCATCAAACTGACTCAGATCCTCATTTAATTCAGATCAACTGATTCCAAAAATACACGGTACTGCCACTGTTCATCTCACACGAAAAAAAATTAAATAGGGAGCTACACAGTAGCCAAGTTATGGATTTAAAAGGGCATGTGTTATACATTTTTTGCTTCCTATAATGTATTATTTAAGCCCTGTGAAAGAGTTGTTCCCACATGCCTCATTTGTTCTCGCTTGACAAGAAGTGAACTCTATTCTTTCTCCTCTTCTCCTAATGTTTACACATAATAACTAGGAGAAAACCCAACCATTTAATAATCACAGAACCAGAAGCTGGTTCTGTGATTAATAACCATGCTTGATTCACACTAATTGAGATTGTATTATGAGTAAAATAAGTACAGTTATTTTCTGTGAAAACAATAATCTTCCGGGCAAATAGAAATGTATTGGTTATAGCCAAATGCAGATAAAACATTTTGCAATTTCCCAAAAGTCTTGCTCAGAAATATTTGTGACAAAGAATTTTAACCTCTGCTTCTTAGGGTTACTAACCAATGAGTGCTTCTTTCGCGATGAAAGTTCAAGCGTTGTATCATACAGGCTTTCAACAAAGTTCCTCAGACAGGGGACATTCACTTCATTTTTAACAGCCTGAAAGAAAATTTCATGTTAATAAAACACTATTTCACAAGCTGTTTTATCTAATTTAAAAAAATTATGCAAACAACATCAAAAATAAACTCACAGCAGCTACGGGGACAAGAATTTCAACAAACAGTCCTGCCAGTGCATGCTTGATATCTTTGTCTTTAACTTCAAGGAAATAATGTGCACATTCCTAAAGGAAAAAAAAAAAACAAAAGCAAGAAACATAAATTGCATATCAGCTGAAATAAAGACCTCTGAACGTTCGCTGAATGCATATCACGTGTCAGTGACTATTTTTATCCTGCAAATCCCACTGAAAACATTTGCCTCAACTTCTAAATCTGCATTTTGCAGCAACCACAAAGCAGGACATAAGTCAAGATCAAGGAGCTGTTACTCTAATCCAGAAACTCTCCATTGACTCCAGCTGTGCCTGGTGGTGTTTTGGACTGGAAATGGAGTTAGACTCAGGGGCTGACCTCATGCCTTCCTTGTGTCTATCTTCAGGGGCAAAACTAATAGTCAACATGGACTGTTTAGCACAATGCTTTGAGAGGCCAGAAAAGGAATGTAGTTTTCTGGTAAGATACACCAGACAATGAACAATCTTACTGCAAATATCTTTGGATAAATTTCATTGCTAGGATTCGTTGCATATTAAGGGTCAATATGGAACTGTGCTCTGTGAGGACAATTTCCAGCCTGCAACTGGGGATTAAGAGAGAAAGTAAAAACAGACTTTGTCCTAAACATGCAGTGAACTACTCTCCAGACAGCTGTGTTGCTCAGGAAGTGAAGGAGGGGAGATAAGCATCCACCCACTTGTGTGTACAACTTCTCTGAGGATGACAAATCCTATTGCCCAAGTTACTTTTTCTCCAGGTTCAAGGCCCAAAGAAGCCACTGACTTTATAAGGAAGGTCCCCACTGACCATTTTTCCTGCACATTCATGCAGAGCAGTTTACACCTCAGATCATGCACATTTTTTTCGTGTGTGCAAACAGGATTATACAACACATGGCTTCAGTCACTCCAGCTAGCCTTCCTGACGTGCTTCTCCACTCTCTGGGGAAAGACAGGCTCTTCTGGAGCTCACTCCTGAAATCAGCTCACCCTTTGAAAGTGTCTCTCTCTACTACAGCAGCGCTAGTGTGACAGAGGTTGTAGATGAAACACTGCAGGGAGATACTCAGACAAACTGCTCAAAGAGTTGAAATGTACTTCACCAAACTGAGCAAACCAGGTTTTCCTACCTGCACAGTGCATCCTATGATGCAGAGTAGTAAATATAAGAATTCATTTAGTGCTGAGATATTTTAGCAGGGGAAGGTAGAGATCCAAATTTTCAGTTCTACTATACAGGAGTTTTACCACAGATTTCAATAGTAGTGAACACTGGATAAAGCTGTGCCACTAACTCATTCACTCAAGTCAAGTGCACTGAACACACATTACTTTGATATTTAGCCAGCTCTGGATAACTTAGTTTAAGCTGACACTTACTAGTATGTGGCTACATAATTAAGAGTAATGTAGGAAGAAAAATTACCTTTTTCTATGTTGTTAAATATGTCTTAAATAAGCTATTAAATATGGTTTAAAATATATTGCAAAGCTGAAGTAGAATGTGCTTCCTGTTTGGGACTTAAGAGAAATACCTCAGTGTGTCTGTATGCCTCTATATTTGTATTCCAATGCCAAATCCTTACCTGTGGGCATCTAACATTGATTTTTTTTCTCCATTTACACCACTGATAAGCTAATCTTTACAATGAGGTTTATATAAAACATCTATTTTACTGGATGAGTGGCTATAAACCATGTAACCATGCAGGTGATCCCAAGAAAAACAGGGGAATAGAAGGATTAAGCTAAAAAAACCTTCCGGTGGGAACAAAATCATTGTACATTACCAGCAAGACCACTGAAACATGAAATGGTTTCTTGCCTTTTCCAAAATGAGGTCATCTATTAATTTAAAGCATTCATTGTAGTCAAACTATGCTCTGTACTAGTGACTTTTAAACCAGAAGGGTACAGAATGCACCCTACAGCAAGCAGAGTGAAGGTGTGGTAGGAGACAACACATCCAAAGGAAATTCCATCCAGCTTTTGCCTCAAATCTTTGTCTCTTCCTCAGCGTTTTCCTCCATCAGAAGTTTCTCTCTTTTCTGGCAACATTGCGTCAGTGTTGGATGATTCACTTTGGAGGCAGAGAGCAGCTAGGAAGACAGAGCTAGGCAGGGACACAAGGCAAGGGACAGCTGTGGGATAGCGGGGTGGAAGGTCTGGGGTCTCCAGAACAAAACCTCTTCTAGCTGGAGGATGAGGTGTAGGGACTAGAAGTATATGACTGATGAAAAGTTGGTATGGAATGAAACACTCCAGACACTGACGCACTGAGGGGTTCAGAACAAGCAGAAAGTAGCTGCACACATATTTAGGTGGAAATGACATATGGAAAATCTCCTGGAATATTACACGAGAGATAAAGGCTACCCCATTCAAAAAGGTCTGGAAACTACAGTTATATACTTTAGAGTTTTACCTGCATAAACTGAAGAGAAGCTTCAAAGTCCTCCACAGGATACATCTTAATGCGAAAGAATTTCATTCCCATTATAAGACTGATAATGCTTTGGACTACGTATGGGCTTTGTTCTTTGTGTCGCAACTCCTTTAGCTCTGCCATAAATTTCTTCTTTACAGCAGGAAATCTATGAATTCAGATTGGTTAGTTCCAAAAAGTTCAAAATCAATGTTTGAAATGTAGTGTAAGGTATATAAACTGGGAAAAACCTGGAGATAAAAGTTAGATTGTATAAAAATACCATTTCACTCAGTATGTGAATAGATTTTTTTTTTTGTTTAGCTTTCTTTCACTTTTAACAAACTGAGAAAATGAAGCATACAGCCTGATCTTAGTCCTTTTAGATAACCACATCTTTCAAATTATTTTATTATCATGCACCTCTTTTACATAAGAACTAACAATATAATTTAAATAACTCCTTCACGTGTTTTTCAAAAATCCGTGATGGAAGATAGCTATCTTGCAAGTACATGCAATATTTTGAAAGAAAATGTTTATATTATAACCCTGAAAATATTCAGATAGGCAGTTTGTCTCTTCATTTTTTTTTTTAAATAGCCATTACAGTAGCACTTAAGCATTAAGAACTACAACAACTTGGGGTAGAGGGGTCTGTGATCATTTTTGGTCTCTCCCATGAATCTGTTGAAGGTTTCTTCCTTGAAGTGAATTGAAAGAAACAGGTTAGCAGGAAGAGGCCCTTCAGTGACAGAAACATCTTAGCAAGGCCCTTCAGAACTCTGACAGTCAGCTTGAAGCTTTGGATCCAGATGTGACTTCTCCTTCTGCACTTGACTCAGCTGATTTAGAAGCCCAGGTAAGACCTTAGCTGAATTTATATGATTTCCAGAAACTCAAACCTTTTTAGCCACATCAAGCCAAACTGATTGGTTTTGTAGAGCTGAGACTCACCCTCAGCAACACCAAAATGTCAGGAGACAGATATTGTTACATCAGGGCAGTAAAATTCATCCTCTGCTTAGTTTGTGATTTAAGTGTAAGATGAGATGTTATACTGGCTACATGAGATTCTGAGTTTGACTGTTTTCAGATTCAAAATTTAAGATCTGACCCACAAAGTGTTTCATGTCATCTATTGTAAGAAGGATGAAGGGTTCAGAGGCAGCTGCATTAAGTTCTGAGCTGAAATTACTGCAGAGAGCCTTAATATTGTTGCTGTGTAGGAGGAGAGCCATTTATAGGTCTGCCCAGCTGAAGAAAAAATACCATCTCCAAAAAAGCTAGTTAAAATAGCTCTCTTCAGCCCTTTGGGCTTTTTACAGACGTCATTGCTGAGATAGGAAAAATAATGCTGCTGTAGTTGAGTTGAATTTATTCAGTATCGCTGGACTAGATGCAGAAAGCCTGTGATTCCCTAGAGGCCTATGTTCTAGAACATCTGGATAAATTGAAGGCCAGTGAACTGAAATGACTTATTCCTGCGGAATACTTAAAGAAAGCGAGAAAATCAGAATATTCACATGCTAAGCAAGTAGACTTTGTCATATTTATGAAGGAAATAATATATTGAATTTTGCTTACTTTGCTTGAGCTAGAACACCTATTACTTCTGCATACAAGTCTGCAACAATGTGCATATTTCCAGTGTTAGGACCAAGGTACCTAGCAAGAGACAAGAAAGAATTCTCAGCCAAGGAAACATACTGTTTAAACCACAACTATTAAAAAAAAAGAAAGTATCTTTTTCATACAACTTTTGCATGAAAAAGAGCCTTACCCTTCTTTGTACTTAAAGTGCTTGAAAGCCAAGTTAATAACATCATTTACCAAACTGTCTATTACAGGATGAAGAGGAATCTGAAAACACAAAATAAAACATAACAAGTACACATATATAGCACTAATGCTAGTATTACTCGTGGGTATCATCCATTCAGAAATATATCAGTTAAAATAGCATGTAGCTAATGAAATAGCTAAAAAGAGCCAGTCATTTAATGTCTATTTAGTTTTAAAAAGAAATACTTTAGCTCCAAATACTTGGCAAAGTAAAGTCTGTAGAAGCACAGATCATTACATATCCTACTGGTGCAAGAAAGACAGCACTGAACAAGCATGCAGAATGTACTTCATGTTTTTATTAAAATCTTAAAGATGCAAATAGGAAGAAGAATCCCAAAATTCACTTGCATTGGTAATTTCCATCATTTATTAGTTAATGAATAATTTAAGAACTCATACCTGTTTCAAAACTTCTATTAATACTAAAGAAAAAATAAAATCGATAGCCAGATCTCTTCTCTCCATTAAATAGTCCCTCTGCTGTTCATCACTGCAAAATCAAACCAAGAAACACAATATTTTGGAGATATATCATAATTCCAATTATAACACTTCTTCAATTGCACAAATACAGATAACAGGGAATTGTGTTCTACCTTTTAAACTGCAGTCCAGCATTCCAGAAAGTAATGTACCGTTATGCTCTTAAAATCTGAGATAAACAGACCAAATCCTACTTGTTACTGTGATGTTCTTTCAAATGCTTAAATATCTATCCATTTCCTCCCTCTAGCTTTCCAGTTAAAGATCCACAACAATAAAAAACTAAAACAAAATCAAGGAAACTTGTGGATTCTGTATTCTAACAAAAGGATTTAATTTCAAATTCCTTGCTGATGACACCATTTAGACCATCCTTAATGACACTTTGGAGGCAAATGTAACTTTGTGCTATAAAATTCATATTTAGACTTGTCATGAATTTTGAAAAATGCCATAAAAGTACCAATGGAGAATTCACAACCCCACTGCATTATCTTTTAATAATCTAGTTAATTTTGTAACTTTGACAACACTTGTCCAACGTTCAAACACATTCCTTGTACAGAACAACACACAGAAATAAAAGTCTGAGGTGAATAGCCTGCAATACAAATACCAAAAAATACCTATTTGGATCACCTGAGCAAAGTTTCAAAGCGTACTGAAACGATAACATGAAATATACAGAACTTTCTGTAAAATTAAACATTAAAGGAACTGTTCTGCAGCCCATTTGAAGCATTTAACATGATTTCAGTGAGATTTTTGTGTAAATTTGGCACAATTCTTATAAACACAGGGAGTTTTAGTGAATTAATTTGTACTTATGTGTTTGTAATAAAACAGGCATTTAAGAGTACAGCTTGATCAGTGACAAAGTAAGTTAATTGCATTTTGGTTTCCTTGGTTTTACATTAACTGGAGAAAGGACTGGTTATACATTCTTTCTGTAACACTACCAACTGACAGAGTGGCCTTGTTTCACTGTTAAACTGACTTTCAACTAAATTTTGGGTGGAGTTCCTGAAGACAGCTATTTATGAGCAGGTAGTTGTGGAACAAATCAAGAGAAAGACGTAATTCATGGCAAGGATTCATCTCACCCAAGAGCAGGCATCCAATCGAGAACTATGTCTTCGTACTGCCTACTTCTACTGACATGAAGAGTCTAATTCAGGTTCATTTCTACCTTGGTATCTAAACCTAGCTCCTACCCCTCTGTTCCAGCAACTACTGCCTTTTGTAGTTACTGGGTTATAATATAACCTCAATGTGAAGAATTGCCTATGCATTTCCAAACACCAGATCTGACAGTCACCAGTGTTGATTCTCCTGCTGTTTCACTGTAAATGTAGTACTGAAGTATTCAGAAAAACCCTTAAGTTTGAAGAATATACCTGAACCACACTGCCAGACCTCAATATAACCAAGATCAGTCTGCTGCCTTAACACTGAGGAACTACTCATATCATTATTTGTGTGTGCTTGTTTCTTTTAAGAGGTATGTTGCCAAACCTCTCTGACTGATTCTCAAGTTTTTGGATTGAGGATAGGTATATGTGAAATTTGTACGTGTAAGCAGAATGCTATATAAGAAAAATTCTTCCAAGGGGCACAGAATTATTGCCTCATCACTTGAGTAAACACCATTTATAAAAACCAGTATTTAAATGACATGAAAGCATCCAAAACATCAGTAAGACAAACACAACAGCACTGCTGTGTTTGAACTATGAGGAGCATAACATGAAATACACAATTATTCCATCCATCAAGAAGCTAAGAGAAGAGTTCCAGGAACAAGAAGAAAAAAGATACAGCTTTCAAGCAATGTTACCTCACAAAAGCTAATGGGTGAAATGTAACACATTTTACCCTAGCATTTATCAATTACCTGTGTATGCATGCTCAAAATCATACCTTTTGGATTTAGTGCTTGTTCTTGGTCTGTACTCATGAGATTCATCTTCTATGCCATTCTGCCTTTTATACCAATCAAACAAAGTGCGCAGGATAGAGGGTAGACAATATTCTGAAAGTGAGCTCATTGAGCTTATAACCTATTGGGAAAATACAACAAATCGACAAATGAAATGCTGCTCAAGTTTCCCCTCCTCCTTAAAAAAAGTACTATTTCAATGGTTCTTTCTTGTTTTCATCCACTTTTTGAGAACTATGGTACAAGCAATGACTTAGTATTTTGCATTTCCTGTCTTTAAAAGATGTGCAGACATGGCACGTAGGAGAATGGTTTAGTGTTTAGACTTGGCAGTGATGGGTTTGTGGCTGAATTTGATGATCTCAAAAGCCTTTTCCAAGCTAAATGAACCTATGATTCTATAAAACATAAGCAGAAATGCAACACCGGAGTATATGTTGATAGAGTCTTTATATTGATGATACTAAAATGCATTAAAATTGTGTATCACATCTTACAACATACCAGAAAAACTAGTTCTTCAAGCATGTTATTTTGATTTGTTACACAATGTTGATTTGAGTTCAAGCACATTGTAATGAAAGAAAAAGTAATGGATCAGAGGTACTGTCTTCACGGGTTATATCTGACTGCTGGATGTCACCCCTGAAACTCAGAATATATTGAGAAACACCACAAGTTCTGCAATAATTTTAATCAACTGACTATGCAGATGCATGCATCTTACTCTTAGGCTCATACACCTGAAAATTTAGACTTCTCTTTCATATATAGGAAAATATTTCGAGTTTCTTGTGTCTTTTTGGGCACAAATAAACAAAACATAGTTTAGAATTATTCCTTAGAAGTTGCTGATTAAACAGCTTTAATGGCATACTGGATAAGAAAATTACTGCTCACTCAGTATTAACTGTGTTACCAATTACCAAAATGTTACTGAGCATTTTGGACTGAACTATGACTTAAACTTCCTATTACAGGAAACCATAAAGCTACAAAACATGAAAAGATCAAAAAGTAGGGTAAAAAACACCCCCATTACTATACAAGAGGATAATATATGTATTGCAACTGAATGTTCACAGCTACAGCATTTGTGGACATTCTAAGAAAAGAAAAAACAACTGTTTAAATAGGGGAGAAATTAGTGATCTGGAGATGTTTCACCTCCTCAAGATCACGCAGGGCTTGATCCTGTGAAGTGCTGAGTATCAGGAGTAAAGAGCTGAAGTGTGTACTACATGCCAAGTACACTGATTATGTAATTAACTATATCAGGTTTATCCACCTGCTTAAACTTAAATCAGCCCATTTCAATGCTTGTAGAAAAACAATAGAGTTTAATGTCTCATATAACACCAAACTTGCATGAATGCTGTAACTAAGACAAGAACAAAATTGGCAGACCAAGCATTCCCAAATATTACCATAGCCTTAAATGAGAACTATTATAGATGATACTTAGTCTAGATGAGTAGCTCTGAATCTCTTTTGTAGTTTTTCAGCCTCAGGATTTAATTAATTCACAGTGACGTTGTGGTCTAAAGTTAATGAGATGCTTTGAGTACGAAGTATTATTATTATGGCCTAAAATCACACATGCTGCATTAGAAAGATATAACAACTGCCCCTGTAAAATTAAAAGTTTCCATAAAAGTAGTATTTTTGGAAAACTTTCAATCTAGTGTTTGCAATAGATTTTATTACCCAAAATACGAAAGGCAGTGCTGTGGAAGATATGATGGAGGCACTGCTTGCAGCAGTGACAGGCGGCCTTACATGAAGAATTACTATAGGACTTCAGGCTCAATTATACCAAACCCTTCCAGTGTTAAGGCTTCAGACAAATACTCAGAAAAAATCAATCAGCTGGTGTCAGGACAAACTATTCACTACCAACTCACTTCTTTACTGTTTTCCAAAACTTTTTATGAAGTTGGCACAACACTGCTTGTTAATGATGAGATATAATAAAAATGGGTTTGCGAGGGAAGACAAGAATAGAATCATAAAACCACAGAATCACAGAATGGTTTGGGTTGGAAGGGACCTTAAAGGTCATCTTGCTCCAACCTCCCTAACATTGGCAGGGACACCTTCCACTAGACCAGGTTGATCCAAGCCTCAACCAACCTGGCTTTGAACACTTCCAGGCATGGGGCATCCACAGCTTCTCTGAGCAACCTGTTCCAGTGTCTCACTAGCCTCACAGTAAAAAAATATCTTCCTTCTAGTTAGTCAAAATTGCCCCTCTTTTAGTTTAAAACCCTTAGCCTTTGTCCTGTGTCCATGGGCCCTACTAAAAAGACTGTCTTCAAATAGAACTAAATACCTTTCAAGAAATCACAATATTTAACTATAAATGAAAAGTTGTTTCAATCAGGTCTTTCTGCATGTTCACTGACATATTTATCACTGCTCTTCTCTAAATCCCTGCTATACAATCCCCAGAAAAAGTCAAAGTGATTCCTGTTAAACCTTCTCATGCCATACTTTCTCTGCTGAATTTACAGTGTTGGTCTTCATTTGGGATAAAAGGTCAA
>VYZT01022019.1:35420-153542 GCA_013400735.1 Pomatostomus ruficeps
TTTTTTTTTTTTTTTAATCTTTCTGTCATTGCACTTTTAAGACAGGAAGGAAGGGTGGACTGGGAAAAGACCTGGCTCTCAGGGAACAGGAAGGGAGGGAAGTCTAGCCAGCATGCCGGTTACTCAACCCTTTCATTTACTGGAAGTAAGTCCAGGAGTGAGATGAATTCTAGCTCTGTGCTGCTCCTGAAAGGGAGTGCACAGATGTACAAATATGTCCTTGTTGGACAAATGATCATATTCTTCCATCAAAAATGAACTACCTACTGTATAGCTTAAGGATAAGAAAGTTGTACAAGTAGGGAGCTGTTTAAAACCTGTGTTCGCAGAGCATTAAATATACTTTATGTAAATGCTTAATATTTATTTTGGATTAAAATGCAAGAGTAAATTTAATGAAATTCTGCTCAGATAGTTCACTACAATTTATATACTTTCCTAGAAGTCTTCCTATGTTGTCAAAATACAAGAAATGTTTCCACTAACAGCAAACTGATGCTGATTACCTTTTTTATTTCACTTATGAATTTATATGAGCTTTAACAGCAGACATATTCAAAACTGTGCCCAGTTTCCTGGAATATCATTAATTTTTTGGCTTGGCTTTTTTTTTTTGTATACCATATATGTCAGTTATGTATGTTGAATGGGCATTTTATTGCCATTTTAATAAAGCAAAATTGCGGTACTTCATTTTTGCTTAGTGTTGGCTTATTTCTCCTGACTCTATTTTTTGCACAGTGTCTGCATATTTTATCTTCAAACTGTAGTTGTGTAGATTCTATATAATGGACAAGCACTAGTCAGATTTTACACTTTCTGTCAATGCTGCTGAATGCATTTGTAATTGTGGAGATCTCCCTTCATTCACATCTATGTTCTAAGCATTTTTTTTGGACGGTGCTCTGAAGTTAAATCTCCCTGGAAATGGTTAAAACTGATAACTATTCAAGCTGAACTCACTAGTTTTCATTAATGGCCTTGGCTTTGTGAGACAAAAAAGGAAAGCAGGAGCTTTTAGTATCATAATTTTGTGGATGGGTAATTTCAGCTAGCTTGCTTATACACTACCAATGTTTATAGCTATTTTACTGCCAGCATAACAGTTTACATGAAAACCCATTTATTTTTAGTGGACTGCAAGTTCAGTTCTGAAGGTGCTATCTTTAATTTTGCCTTCAGATGTACTTCTTTATACACTGCTTGAACCCAAACCTCTGACCAGAAGCCAAAGGTTGTTTTATGACCCCATGACCACCATTTCTTATACTTTCTCTATCATGTGCCCTTTGCTGATGATGAAGGACAATGTGTGAAACTCAGGGAAAGGGAAAACACAAAGGGGCCAACTGCAGTGCTACTGTAATGACAATAATATCAGTACTCACTTACTCTATCTAAAAAAAATTGGATAAGAATAATTATCAGCATATCATTAATCATGTTTAGACTGTTATGAAAAAGGGCACTTAATCATTAATATGTTGGTAAGTGCCTTGTTTATTGTATTTTCCACTTTATTATTATTAATTTTAGTTTCCTTTTTTTACCTTGGCTGATTTTTTTGGTTTCCATTTCCTGAAAGTATATAAAAGATTAAATGTTTTTGCTTTCCAATCCGTAGTCTCCAACGTGCTGCACTTCTAAGAAGAAAGCACTAAAACTGAAACAAGAACAAGCTTTTGTACCGCTTATGCTGAAACTTCTGCTACTGGCACCTCGTATAGATAGCTTCATATGAAAACTAAGCCTTCCTGTTAAATTTTCACTTCCATGGCCAAAACACTACATTCATTTTGTGTTTTTATATGGAAAAGAGTCTGTGGCTCAGTCCAAGACTAGACAGTGCCCTTCTTCTGCCTCTAGTGTTGTCAGTTCATGGAACATTTATACACCGTGGTAAGAACAAATGATACATTAGTAGAGGCTGAGAAAAGAGTAATAAAAATGTTTCCTTAGGTGAGGATAAGCCTCTTGGAAAATTATGGGGTTTTGCTAGCTTTTGATCTTTTCATGTACTGCAACTTTATGGTTTCCTGTAATAGGAAGTTTAAGTCATAGTTCACTTGTACAAGGTTTAGTAATTTTGTAACTGGGGACACAGAGCATGCTAATGCTGAAGCAGTAATGCTCTTTGCCAGTAGGCAACTAGAGATGTCTATTCAAGGACTTTCAAAACATGACTTTAAACATACTATGTACATATTTTAAACCATATGAAAAAGCCTACATAATTTCCTGTATATATTTGCTTTATATACATGCACACCTAGAAAGGAAAACATAGCGTAAGGAATGCAGTTTGTTAGGCTAATGGTGAGACATTCAGCAAGTCAGGATAAGTATCATCACTTCATGCATTGCTCAAGATCCTATTATTTGTTCGAGAAGGGTGATGCAATTGGCAGCCAGACATCCTGTCTGCCTAACAGGAGACACCTATGTGGAGAGAAACAGCTCTGCCTGGGCCCAGTCAGGTTTCCAGACGTTGGATCCATCACCACCATCACAACCAGTGTTCCTAAAATGGTATTTGAGGATGGGCAGGAAAAAGTGCTGGTTCTCAGGGAGCCAGAGATAGAACTATTTTAAGGTAGCATGCAATGCTTTCATAGCCATCTCAAAAGGTTTGGAGGTTTCCATGTTAAGCTTGCTGCTGATTGCTTTGGGTAGCCAAAGTTCCCTTCTGCTCATTGTTAAGTTACTTTTTGGGCTGTTTTTTTCCACCTCTGAAGCTGACTTGCAAAAAGCAAATCTTAAATCAGGTCATGCCTTATTTTTGTTGGTTTTTTTTAGTTTACCATTAGAAAATTCAGCTCAGACATTTCAAAGTGACTAGTCACATATAGACAACATTACCATCAATTTCACTGAAATCAAATAGAGATGATTTTGGTAATGTCAAAAAAAAGAAAAGAAAATTAGGTTCCTCTGACAGTCTGTCACTTTATATGCACTTAAACTGAAAGTAAAAATTATTACACACTCCTTGAAAAAGTTTGTTTATGGGGATTCTCCTTAATTTCCCTCTTCACTTCTGTAGTAAAAATATCGGGAATGTCATGGCTGGCCTTTTTTGTTTTTGCTAGATGACTTTATGCATTTCAGAAATAAACACCAAAGCTTTCCACACCTTAACTGGAAACAAGAAGTAGGAGATTACCAACCTGGTCTTCCTTCATCCCATGGACTCTTTAAATACTTGAGTTCACTTCAAAAATAAAAATTGAATGGTTTCACTTAAAAGCTCATGCCTTCTTACTTGGGTTTTGGTATCATGTCAAATCCTGATCTTGAGAGTTTCCCAGGCAGACCACACCTTCATTTTACTATCCATACTTTCATGAAAACTATAATACTGATGTGTTATCATTTCAAAACAGCCTTATAATGAGATATACTCACATAATCTACTGATTGAAACGTGGCAAGTAAAGAAAGACTTTTTGCTCTGTCTTCCTGTCTCTAGCTCAGTTCTATCAAATCTCTGTTGTGTACAACAAAATTTTGAAGCTACTCAAATACAATTTAAACCATTGTATGATTGTATGAATTTAGCTAAACTAAAATGATGTTGGTAACTATGAAGCATGTTCTTGAAAATGGGCTCATAAGCCAGGTTCAGGTCCCATCTGCTGATCACAGGCCTACAGCAATCCCAGAAGCATCAGAACATCTCAAAATGATAATGCTATTTAAGTAGAAAACAATGTGAAATCTGAAAAGGGAAACATTGCCAGCAACCTGGCCTGAGCCTGACAAATAATTCTGAAAATTTCATCTTAAATAGTTTGTTTTGAAAATTTCAAGTCACTGAAAGCAAGGTTTTCTGATAAGACATCTAAGGCAATCTCACCATTGTACTTTTCTATCAACTCTGCACATAGTTAGGACTTCAGATATGTGGATAGAAAGATATATGAATGTCATATATAACAAAATTCACCTTGGTGTTTGGTCTGCATCTGGTTTTTTTCCCCTCTCCCGTGCATTCAGAGTAAATTGCTACAGCAGTAAACACAGTTTTTTCACTCTAGGAAGTGTTTGCTGTTCTCACTAAATGATCTTGACTTAATTACTCAATTTTCTGCCTACTTACCAATAACTAGAAGAAGCATCAGTCTTTCAATTCTCCCTTTTAAAGGGCCACAATTTTCTTAGCCATAAATATTTAATCAAATCATGGCCACCCATTATGTGTTTGTTTAATATGCTGCAGGAACAGTATCACAAGGTTTGCATCTGGGTGGCTTAATTTGTTTTATTTTTCCATTTGAGTGTAACACTCTCCGCACAGGAAGGAAAAAAATATGTATATAAAATTGAGGTCAGAATACCACAAAGAATTTCATGAGGCAGGTAGGGAGAACTCAGAAAACAACCTCCTTCAGCCTGCAGTGGCTGGTTTCCCTGCGGGGTCTCTGTGGTCAGTGAGGCGGGCAGAGAGCTCCTGAGTACAAAGCAGAAGTCTCACCTCCTCTGTTCACCTCCTGCTCTGAGCAGCCCTCCAAGCAGGCTCTCTCTCCCCAGAGAGCAGCTACAGAACAATCTAGAGCGTGCCACTCCGTCAAGCTAAAATTATAAAGCAAGCCTTAGTGAACACCAGTGGAGTCTCACAAGGCATCTCTACTTCTGATGAAATGTCTTCGGAAACTCAATAGATGTTCATCTGAGGTTCTGACATTGTACTTATACCTAGCTCCTCTCCCAAAGTCAATCAATATGGTACCTGTAGCTTATGGCATTAATCACTGCTGCTTTTGGAGTTTTTGCTGTTGCTGCTGCTTCTGCTCTGTCCTTCTGTCCTGTGTTTCTGGCCTTGCTGGCAGCACAGGGGTGTGGGCAGATGTGGAGTCCGCAGCAATGGTGACAGTAATGGCACACCTAGAGTTTATCATTCCTCTTCATGGGGAGTGAGATTTGCCAGTTTTGGCATCCTTTATGTAACTTAAACTCTTTAGAACCTATCCTCCTTTATTTCAAAATAGGTTATTCTAGATGTTGCTGACAAAAAGAAAGACTGCTGACAAAAATAAATTGCTTTATATAATCACTTAGAAGTGTGTATATTGCTGTTGGTTTTATTTTTATACTTGTCCCATTTCCCTTACATAATAAATATATTAACTTAATGCCAGATATAAATTTCATTACTTACAATTTTATTGTTCTACTAAATGAAATCTGACCAATTATATACATTCTATTTAATTTTTAATCCTTTTTCCCTGTCCACCATTTTTCTAATAATTATCTACCTTGTAATATACAGGCATTTATCTTGACAATTGAATTTATACTTTAAAACAACATGTTGGGACAGCCTATTTGAAGTGCAGCACACATGTAGGTCATGCTGAGTCATGGCTACAGAAACAAAGTAGACTGATGGCAATGACCATGATTCTATAGGCCCTCATATTAACTATAAAAGAAACCTTATAAAAGAAAGACTGAGGGTCACACACCTGTTTCAAAAACCACATATTCCGAAAAGATACAAATTTTGCTTCAAAATCTACATCAGGGGAAACAGACAAGAAATAATACATGTGCCTAATACACTATAAAAAGTAGTAAATTCTATGGCAGAAAAATACTGAGCTTCAAAACAGAGGAAAAACTCTTCCAATTTAAACCCAAGAATGGTTAGGCAAGCACTTACCATTCTACCAAAGTACATTCAGAAATATTACTTTTGCAGTATGCAACAACAGAATAAGGACACTAGAATGCCTTCCAATGCACTCCTCTTTTAGCCTGAGGAATGAAAATAATGTAATTTCAAGTGTCTTACTTGATCAAACTGGGGATCTTCTCCTCGTTGCAGAGATTTGGTCAGAGGCTTCTCCTAAAAGAAAATATATTAAATAGATATTACTTAAGATCACTACTATCGTACTCTGCTATTATTTCCCAGTTAGATTTTTTACTCACACTCTTGATCTGATTCTGGAGATACCAGGATATTTGTTTCATATGCAAAGGAAGTCTCTACATATGTATCAGCCAATACTGACAGAGTGTCTTTAGTGATTTTGGTGTCTTTTCATGAGAGAGAAGGACTGGCCATTCATTACATTGGAGTTGGTGCTCATACTGATGATAAATTCTTTAAATATCCTAAAAAGCATCTAGTATTTCCTCTGATACATAACCAAGGGGCTCTGTTTAGTTATATGATGTACCTTGTTGTTATAAAACTCCCAGGCTATACAAACGTGTTCATACATGTAATGTATCATGCACGACATACCGAAAGAAAGGTGATCTTGCAAGAATCAAAGACCACAGAGTTCATTTTTGAGGAAGACAATTGTGGGGAAAACTATTACTAAAAAATTTTAAAAAGGTTATTTTTGGAATGGAAGCAAATTTTCAGATCATTCTCAGAGTAACTGGTAAAGCCAAAGAGAACTGCCCAACTCAGAAATAGTAACCATGTGTGAACATCCATTCACCTTCATGGCTTCTTTCAAGTCAAGCAGGCTGAACTGCTGAAACATGGAGAAGTACACAGGCCAATATTCTAGATGCATGCAATGGCATACTAAACATGAATCTCCTAAACCACAATGAAAATAAACAATTCATGAGGGCAGATGACAGTCTGAAAAACACATCACTTGTCACCATCACCATTCTGCAGTGAATTACACTACTGTTTCTGGTGTTTGAAATGTGCCAGTGCCTTATTCTTCTGTAAATCATGAATCTTTCTTCTCCTACAGCTGCAAGACTCAGGTTCTCCCACCAGCTCAGAATGAGATCCTGTGTTCAGCTTTCAACAAACTTTTGCACTCATCAGCATCTGTTAATGTAGCAGGCAAAATACCATCACTGCCAGAAGATATTAGATAGAAAACAAAGAAATCTGTAAAACTGATGAGATAAGGAAATGGAGAGATTTGAGTTGGACCAAAGATTTCTATTATTTAATGCCTTTTTTTTTTCAGAAGCAAATGTTGCTCAGTATAATCTCCTGACTGATTTTGAAATTAATTATGCTGATCCACTTGTAATGCCAGCTGGCAAGGAGGCCAGCTGTGGGGTGACTGCAGTATCCCCTGACTACCTACCAAATACAGAAATCAACAAAATGTTTTCTATTGAGTCACTGATTTACCCAGAACAACCATCAATATTTTTCATTGTTTTCTCAGATATCTAAAGTGACTCCTCCAGGTTACATTACGGACACAACAGTGATTAATTACAACTTTATGACAGATTATTGGTGATGAACATCTGCAGTAAAACCTTATAACCCTGAGAAAAACACAGGACACTGAAAAAACACTACCTCACCCACAGTCCTCCTCCTCCGCAATCAGTAACTCCATGCTACCCTGCCTAGTTGTGTCTCACGGGAGGACAATACTTCTTTTGTCTGTTGCTGCTCACTGAAAAGGACAGCAGATAAACTTTCAAAAGTAGTGTTCAACTTATTTAAAAGGAAAAGGATTCTTAAGTTTTCATGGGTCCTGGACAAATCAGCATATCGAGAATTAGTGCAGTTTAGGAAAAAAAATCAACACTCCCCTTTTTTTTTTTAAATTATGACATTTCTGATTCTGTTACAGAAGACTTGTTGTTACCATAGAGAAGCTTCTTAAGGTCTGTTTCTATAAAAAGGGCTTCAGCATGCAGAAGCTTTGTGTTTCCATGACCAACACTGCAATACTTGGCTTTCAGAGAGTAGTGTTTCAGGCAGAAATGAGGTGTGGGATTTGTCATTGCATGCTGTCTCTAAAGAGGACACAATTAAACAAGACAAACCATGCTCTGGGAACCTGAGTCAGGAACTGCAATCCTGAAAATGTCCTCATCACCTGTAACCTGTCTCTGGAAGCACACACGTCTCCCAGATACTTCAGTTTCTGAGGATGACATTCCCCAGGGGATGTAGCTCTGGGTTAAAGAAGATGCCTCCATTTTGACAAGGCAATATAAGTCATCACTTGCCCTCATACAGGCGCCACGCCAGGGCTCCCCCAGCCATGGTGCACTGACCTAAAGAAACCATTCACAGGCCAGGCAGCAGCCTTGGTCGCAGCCCTGGGATGGAGAACTGGCAAGAGCCAGGAAGGCTTCTGCTGCCATAACTTCTCCATGTCTCCAGTTTAGGGCTTCAGTTGGACCTTTTTCTTCTCTTCAAGCCATCCTGCACCTATTGCTGTTCTCGCTGTTCCCTTCCCCTCACTCTTGCCAGGCAGCTGCTGCAGCTGTCTCTGCCTCTTCGTCACGGTCCTGTTTGGGCGGCTGCTGCTGCTGCTGCTCCTGCCTTGACTCTTTCCAGGGACAATGCTGCCACTGGCACTTCCTGCAGTAGGACCCAACCTGACGCCATGGAGACAAGAGTCTTTGCACACACCCTTCCAGCTGTGGGAGTGGGGTGCCCCCACCCGAGCCACTCACTGTACCCCTGCAGTGAATGGCAATAGCCATATGAGATGGTGTGTGGGGCTTGGAGGTTTGAGAGAACTCAACGTAGAAGTTATTACTATTAATTACTAATGCTGAGTGCTGAATGGATAAAGAACTGAATAAAGATGAAGAGCCAGATAAAAATCAGGGATTTTGTTGTATAAGCACTCCTAAAATATGAAAGGATGACTACTTGCATGGTAAGAATAACAACTGACCATGTCAGGGAGACATTGCTGAGTAAATTCAAAGGCAGCTCAATTACATGCAGGTACTTTGAGTGTCCTTTGAAAACAGCGATTTTTCTTTATGCAATAAATAATTTCTTTTCATCTGCAATAAACAACTTGCTTATTCTATTTGCTTAGTTCTTATATCCTGACAAATCTTCCCATTTCATTTTGTGCAGTATTTTCAACATTGTTGCTGTGACAGATACTATATAAAATGTATTAATACTCATGGTAGGTATCTTCACTGCATACCACAGGTTCAGGACTTGCAAAGAAAGGTTAAAATGCGTAATAATGTGAAACTGCCTCTGGGCAATAGATTCCACAGGAGTCTATTTACCCTGGAGATATACTTAATTACTTTTCAAAAAAAATCCTAAAACTGTTTTCTAGCCTCACAGTACAATTTTTCTTTGATGTATTTTCTTGCCCACCCAACTCAGGAATGGCAAAGACGCCTTTTTATAATAAAGGATGACTGATATGAGTCTCTGTCAATATACTACATTCTACAGAAATGTCTTCCAAATCTCAGATGAACAGGTAGACTGAATTTGGAGCCAAAGCCTATAAAAACAAAATATGAATAAAGAAAATTTTGATTAATACGGAAGGGCCTGTAGCTTACTGAACAATCAAAAAACATCAGAAAATTTCAGCAGAATGGATTCTCAATAGTAACATTTCCATTTTTAATCACTAAGCTAAACATCCTTATTCCTTCTTTGAAGTGCTGCCTTCAATTGCGTACTCTGTATTTGTTCATGCTGGAAACTCCCATGATATAAACACATTAGAGATAAGCAGCAAAGATCAGCAAAGGCAATTTAATATTTGAAACTACGGTTTTTCAATAAAACCAGCTGAATGTTTTGTGTCACCAATGCCTATGAAACAAAATGCTCAACTAAAACTTAACTTCCTTCCTCTCTCTCATCGCTCTTGGGAAAACATAAACAGAATATAATAAAAGAGAATACGTTAACTAGGCAATGGCAAATACATATTTTATCATATTTGCATGCATCAACTAAATATAATATTTATAAATCACCTAAAAAACAAGATATCATTCAAACCCACTATTCACACAGGCACACTAAAACATTTCTCCAAAGACTGTCAGTGACTTTCAATGGTTAATATACTAAGGCTTTTTCAGGGCTGCTACGCGAACATAATTGGGTAAATTTACACAGGAATAGCCACCTGTCACAGAACTGAGTGTTTAGGGAAACATAAAAACAAAAGGATGTTGTAGTGCCTATTAAGCTTCACTATGTCACCATGTTATAATGATATATAATGCCCCTTAATGCGATTTCTAATCTCAGCAACCATTAGGCCTGTTTTTCCTATTGAACTGTGACAGGCTACTGTATCAGGGATTGAGATAAACCCCTACTTTTTTTTTCCTAATAGCATGGTGAAAGGATATTTTTACACAAATTTTAATTTTTGCACCACATGCTAAAAGGCAGCCAGACATACTCTACTGAGTGCTCTGCCGGGATGGAAGGCTTGCCAAGGAGAAGGAGGAAGGGACCTTTTCACGTAAAATCGAGTAAACTTAGACCACATTCAACTGCTACAGCTACAATATATGAAAATGCATGTAAGCACAATCTTAAGAGCCCAAAAATCCCCAAGTGTAATTCTTTCTTTTTATGATGAAACACCCAATCAGCCCCCTCTCCCCCAAATGAACAGCTCTGTCTTTTATACTCTTCAGCAGGAAAGAGAATTGGTGTTTGTAGGAAAAGGTCTGCTCCAAAACATGATTATTCCTTTTGGCCATTGTTTATTTTGTACGTACAAACCCAGGAAAATGCATCGCTGTCAACCCTGCGCTCATGTGATGTGTAACCCATGTTCCCCACTCCAGCTGTGTGCTCCTGCCTCCTTCCTCCCAGAATGGATCTGTGCTGATCCTGCATTGAGCAGGTTCATGAAGCTGAACTTGCGAGTATTTACATCCATTTGGCTCTTTCAGAAATGGACATGGAACAGTCTGTGGTACCACAGAAAAAACTCTTGTACCAAAAATAGCTCTGAACTTCTCAGGAAGCAATTTTCGTCTCTTAAATACCTCTTCGTTGTTTGGGAATTCCCACCACCACCCAGTGGAGTCTAATTAATTTATAGCTAAGCAATTAAGAGAGCCAAGCTTTTTTACTGAAAAGGATAACCTGTTTGCTCTGACAGTCTCCCAAATGTCTCCCACCTGCAAGTTCTATAAAACAGGCAAATTAGTGTCCTGTTTTCATTAACCATTCTTTGCAAGTCAGCAGGTCCTGATGTATAAACACATAAACTGTCTGTTAAGTGGATGAACAGAATCTTTGACTTCTCTCAGCATCAATCCGCTGCTAGATACTTCTTTTAAGAAACTGTGTCAGTGACCGTGGTACACAGGGAGTAAAATAAGCAGAAAAGGAGATTTCCCTTATTAACCTTTAAAATTCTAAGCATATAGCAACTGGAAATTCTAAAGGCAGACATACTAAAAAAGACATTATAATACAGCTTCAAGGAAACACCACAACTTTGCATTAGACAAAATTACAGATACAGAAAATGTTAACAAAAGTTGTGGTGGACTTCATTTAACTGTTGAAAATTGAGTGAAAAAGCAATACTAATTGCACATAGTACTTCATATGGTAGAAATAAGTGTATTTCAAGTGGCCATGAAATATATGTAAAAATATGCTGCATCTCTGAAAAAAATTTTATTTAACAAGCTCGGGTCAAAAACCTACTTGTCATTACAGTTAATGCACAAATATAATGAAAGGTACATGTTTAAAAGACAAGCTCAGTATTACTGAGTCTATCCTTTATTCATATAAATGCTTTGGGCTTTTTTTTGCAACAGCTCTTCTGTTTTGTTCATGTGGAAAAGGGTGTGCCCAGTACTGCTGAATATAAAAATGCAGGAAAACATCAGTTCAGCTTCAAATACAGGTTTTCACTCCCTGGCTCTGGTTCTTCGGCATCCGTGTCATGCACTGTTCTGATTCAATGATAGACTATGTCATCACATCAGGTACTGCAGGCTAATTTTTGTCTGATTACCACATTCTCTGCAAAAGGCATCTTTTACCTGGGCTGCCTACCAAGAAAGCTTAAACGTGGACACAGAAATTTTGGTCATGTGAATGTTTAGACTAAAGTCACTGATATGTCAGAAAAAAATGGCCAAACAGGCTGAAAAAATACCAAATTGATTTTCAGAATTAATATTCTACAGATGTAAGTTTCAAGCAGCCTGAAGAGAGAAGCAAACCCACTGAACTAGAGATTGCTATTGGATGCACGGTACAAAAATTAGCACTGCAACTTTCCCAAGATAACATGGAATGTAAAAAAAACCAAACCAACTCCCCACAAACATAAACAAGTTTTCTTGCACTAACCTTGAGCAAACAACTCAAGAACTCTAACATTCTTACCTGAATAGTACAAAAATTCCCAGATATGCCCTCAACTCAGTGTTGACAATAAACAGTTGCAAACTTTAAACAAAAGTTAAATGCTGTTACAGATACACAGGTGACAGCAAAAAGCCCCAAAAAACCGAAGAAACAAAACCTCCCCCCAAACCTCCCAATCTCCCCCAAACAAACAAACAAAAACCCTATCCAAAAAACAACACCCCAAACAAAAAAACCCCAACAAATCCAAACAACAAACCTACTACTCTCTGCATTTCTATTTTCCATTGCAGAGTAAGATGCTTTATTGTAGGCAGGAAGTAAAACTTTTCTTTTACTAATGTATTTTAAGCCCAAAAAAGCTGATAGCAATTATTGGACCAGTACTGAAAGAAATATTTTAAATACATGGTTTTGTGAAAGCTGTAAGTTGAAAAGAGTACTAAGGATAACAACTGAGATTTGAGGTACACGCTAGCAAAAATGAGAAAGGAAATTCTGTTGGCTGTTTCTTTTCAGAGCTTTGTTTTAATAGGAATGCCTTTTCAAAACTGTAACTTAATGAACACATCAAAATCCTCTGTCTAATAGGATCCTCCTGGCTAGTATTATAACACTATCCCTTGGTTTTCCCTGATTTTATTTATTCCAATACTACAGTGTACAGAAAGAGAGGTAGATTTTACAACATGTAAGTTTGATAAATTTAAAAAGACCATCTGGAGACAAAATGGGGGCACTTAATGTTGATACCATAATTCCAGCACAGACTTAATAGACAGTGCTAATAGATTTTGTGATTCTAACTTCAAAAATTCCGATATAAGAAGATAAAATTTTGTTGATTGGAACCTAATCTGCTGGGGCAGGGAATGTATAAGGCCTCAGTCTAGAGCAGTGTCATAAAATGCAGCATCAGAGTCCAAGATCTTTCATTTATGAGTCCATTGAACTGGAATAAGCATGATGCTCTAAAAAAAATATCTGATAGATTGATTTCCAGATAACAACAAGAACAATAGACAATGTAGATCTAGATTTCCAAGTCTATGTTAAGGTCTTTGCATGAAACTACTATTCAAGGTCTTGTTTCAATTGTTTATTAAGGATTTTCAGCTATGTAATCTTTATCAGTCAATACATATATTTAAAAATAAAAATATAAAGGTATGCATACAATAGTTACTTATACGAAGAGGTTTTTGTGACAGCAGACTGCTGTGAAATAAAAGATGCTGCCAAATTAAATAGATTTAGGAGACAAAGCCACTGCAGTCAAAAGTGTGTAATTTGAATAGTGTTGTTCCCTCTCTTCCATCTCTAACATTAATTTGAGAGCTGGTGAAGAGGCTGAGAGGATGCTCTTCCCTGATCGTGATGTACCCTGATCACTGGGTACATCTTTGTTTCCCAAATGGAAAAGTTAACTGACACCTCAGTTCTATATGCAAGGAGTTTTACACCAACTGATTTATGGTGAGCAAAGCTATTTCTTCTGAGCAAGATGGACATACATGGTAGAAAAATGCAGGAAGCTATTCTTTCCTGCAGGGAATGGGGAAAGCACAGCTTCCCTCCTGAGCTCAGCAGGTTCCCTGAGTTATTATGAGAGCGCTGTCCTCACCTACAGTCCAACTTCCTGCCCACGGTGAGAGTAATGCTACGAGGCTGTAAAAGATCTCTGTGTTCCAAGCAGTGGAAGAGATTTCTTCTTTTAATGTATTTTATATGGGTGGACCTGTCTCAGCAAGACCCATGAGGAGGAGGCAGGGCTGTGGGAGCAGGAGACTAGCCTTGTTGTGGCAGGGACTAATGGCTCCAAAGCCTGGGAATGGGTCCTGGCCTGTGGGCAGGTGTGGGTGAGACTCAGAAGAGGCCATTAAGGCTTACTAGTGCCCTTAGGGTCCTGACCCCTAGTCACCCACTCAGAAATATGTGACTTAATTTAATAAAGCCCACAGGAAGCCCTTATCAGTTGATTTGAATAAATTCAGAGTTGTACTTGCAGGGCTGCTCCAGGCACAGCAGAGATCTCTGTAAACAGGAATCACACTTCTCTCAAGACCCAGACAGCTGGGGGTAATAAAGGACAGCAAAGGGCCCTGGCCATGGACTCCTGTCTGATGGCCACTGCTGCTTTAATATCAGGTAGATACTTATTGTCACCAACTGTGCACCTCACAGAATGGAAAAAGAGATGAGGAAAGTGTATTTTTAAAGTGAACTTGAGAACTACTGCCAGTAGTTTTCTTTAAAGTTCCTTTACCTGGGGCTTTCTTGGCTATGTGTTGATTTCAAAGGCTGTAGCCGTACCATATGAGACGTATCCCCAGGTGATTTGATCTGAAGTCTTTTTCCTCCTGGTTACTGGCACTGATTTGACAGGCTTTCAAGGACGATGCCAGATGCCCTTGCAGAGCCTTTACTGTTCTCTTGCTATAAGTATGCTGGCCCTAAAAGCCCTATCTTCTGCATGTACTGCATGCCCAGATAGCGAAACAAGACCTTATTTGGTGGATTTCCAATTTGGGAAGGTAGTTACGTGAAGTATTTCAAGTTTTCTCATATTTGTCATGCTACCAGATATGCAGGGTCAAATATGGTATAATTCAAGCTGTCTGATGTATAAACTGTGCCATGCCAGATTCAGGCCTAGAAAAGAGCACATAAATTAAGCAATGACTTTGACTTCAAACATGACCCCGAAAGGATGCAAAGGATGAAGCTGTTGTGAAGGTATGAGAAGATACCTCTCTGCTGAATTCCTACTTATCTGGCAAGAATGCTATCGAACTGTATACTTGATTTTCTTCTGTTCTTCATGATGACAGACCAGTGATAAGATTGGCCTGAAATGACTGTAGTAGAACTTTCATTTTCTGGATAGTGGTAATAGCCAATATCCTTAAATGAAACAAAAATGTGATTAAGGGCATGTGGTAGGTTCTCTGCTATATTTGCAAGCATTGGCCAACATGTGATGTAGTGTGACAGCCTCAGTGGCTTTGGATTGAATCTGTCTTGCAACATTAAATTCTCTCAGTGATTTGAGCCATTGTATGTGCCACTGACTATCCTCCAACTACATCTATGCAGTAATGAGGCTGAGAGACAGCGAGCATCCTGGGGAGTCTTGCCACTGGAATGAGCTCTGCTCATGTCTCAAACAGCATTCTGCCCACACACTCAGCCATGGAAACCCCGAGAGCACCGAGAAAGTGCCCATTGACACTGCCTGACTGAAATGTGTGAGTGTTTTTATGGAGCTGGTTTTAAGTGCAAATAACAATGCCAATGTCTATACAAAAATATGTCTGTTTCCTTCTTGACTTGCTAAAATGGCACAAAGGTTTCCCCTCAGTCTCATATGGATGTTGGAATTAGACCATACTGCATCCTCTCTCTGCTCTCCTGCACTGCCTATGATTACTTCTGAAACCCTGCATTTGACAACCTACATTTTTCTCTTCTTCGAACTCTTTTTTTCCCAGCTGCATCCCTCATACTCTTTCCCTCAACTTCTATGTTTCAACTCTATGATATGTTCCCCTGAACTACACAGAAGATACCTGATCTGTGGTCACTGCTTCAATCACACAAACCTTCTAGGTCTTTCTGGAAGATAATTGTCCTGAGGTTCAAGATCAGCCACCTTAGCTCTACACTGTTCAGTGCCTGGGTTCTGCCACAGGTCTCAGCCTGAGATACATACTGAGATAATTGGAGGAGGATATTTTGTCTGAGGTGGTAAGTGGAAAGACCTTTATGTCATTGGACTTGTCTTTGTTATATTTGATTGCTCTCCATCTTTAGTACAAAAGGCCAATCTTTCCTATGATTTTCTGCCTTCACATCCTTTGAATTAATGAGCAGAACTTGCTTACTTCATGGAAGAGTTCTTTTAGCTGCCTTTCCCTCTGCTGGGGAACAGAACATAGTGATCTGGCCCAGCCTGGGCTCCATTATCACTGGTGGGCTGGACTATACTTGGAAAGCCAGTGAACTCCCAAGGAAAGCTGATTAGTAAAGGAGGGAAGAGTGATGACTGAGACCACTGTTTTGCTTAATTGACTTATTGAAACAGAGATGTTAGCTGCTGGAAAGTCTGAGGAAAAGGAACCAGAACCAGGGGGACAAACAACACAGAAATTAAACTTAGAATCACAGAAACATGGGATGGTTTGAGTTGGAAGGACCTTAAAGATCATGGACCTCCAACCCCCTGCCATGGGCAGGGACACCTTCCACTAGATGAGATTGCTCTGTTCTGGTCTTGAATCCTTCCAGGGAGTGGGCACTTACAACTTCTCTGGGCAACATGAAGTCCTTAGATATGCTAGAAGTTGAATAAAATACTGACACCAACCACTAGTCTAAAAAGTTGACCCAGGATCCAGTAGACGCAGGACTTGCAGGAAAAGAACTCTGCCAAGCTGACGCTTTGTGGAAGCACTAGGAGACAGACTGCCTCCTGAGGGAAATTACTGTCCTTGGTCCTCCAGACTGTCCTATGACTGACACACAGATTTGCACATTCAACAAGCCACTTAACACATCCACTGTAACAGATCTGTGGGGCTCCATACAAAAAAAGGATCATAGTTAAAGCAAGATGTTGTGGAGATGCTTTCACTTTCTTATGAGGAGGTGAGAGAAAAGTTCTCAGCATAGTATAATAAAGTGAGGCAGAATCTCAAAAAGAAGCACTTTAAGTACTTCAGAGACAATTATTGAAAGAATAATTAAGACTAATTGTTCTTAATGACCTACATATTATTTGTCACAACTAGGTCTGAAAAAACTACTACAATAGTATTTATTTCTATCATTTCAATGCTAAATAAATAATACAGAGAAATAAAGAAGCAGAATAATATAAAACATTAGATACAGAGTTATGGTATTATGAACTATGAGGTCTTTAGAGCTGGGATGGACTGCCAGATGCTTTACAGAATACTGACTAGCACAAACACTTGTGGAATAAAAGAATTAGGTTGTTGATCAGTGGTATAATCCTTCAGTGACACAGAGGTGGATAGGGACAGATGACAATGGGAAGCTGGCATGCTTGTAGCATTTCTAGAGAAAGGTCCTAGGAAGATAGTTTTTGTGTGAGAAAAGAGAACAGAATTTTCAATATATACTTGCATAAGGGTATTTAAATAAAGTTGTGTTATTTTCAATTTGTCTGGGCATACATATACTGAGTGAATAGCTAGAACAGAGCAAGGCAGCTTATCTTTCCTCTTTTCCATGAAACTACTTGTTCCTTTCAGTAACCACTATCTGTTCTCTGTGAACAAACAGGGGTCCAAAGTCCCAGTACATGCCAAACTATTAATAAGGACTTCAAATATAAAATATCTGTAATGGCAATGTGTCTCATGACAGGTGACAACCAAGGAGTTGTCACCTTGTGTGATGTAGCTGGAATTTTAGTCCATGCAAACCAGAAAATTCTACATTACAGATGTGGGATAAAACTGCTTATAAAACTGGTATTATCAGAGCCTACATAAATCTTTCTAGTTATCACACCCCAGTCCTCAGAAAACAAAAATCCTACTTCCTTTTCTCCCAAGTCTGTTCTTAGCATACTTCTTCTCTTGCCTAGGGAAAGTGAAGACTAGACTGAAGCTAATCAGAAACCAGTGCCATTATATGTGTTGATTGGTCAGTCTCTGCACTTTGCATCATTCTTTCCTTTTTTTCAAAGTGTTTCTAACCATCTGCTTGGCTGTTATCACCAGCCCTGTTTTGAAATAGATCTCTCTTTTAACGTCTTCAAGTTTCTAATGAAATGGAAGTAATAAGTACACTAGTATCAATCACATCACTCCTTTCAGGGTTTTTTTCTAATGGTAAGAAGAAACCTGCCTAAGAAAAGGAAAAAGTTACATGCAGAAGAATACATGCTTATAGTTCCAATCCTATAATGAGTAAATTCCGTTCTTGAGTTCAGTATTCAGAGAGATCCCGAATTTAGGCAAGCTCAGTAAAAGAAGATGCTTGCAGGAGAAAAGCATAATGAAAGTTTACCAACAGCTAAATTAAACATTAACAACTGTCAATGCCTGTAGCTCCCTATGTTTTATCAATGTCTACAGCTGTGTGTAAGCACTGCTGAAAGCCGTATTTAAAGATTAGCCTGCTCTGTATGCACAGGATGAATTATTACCCAAAGTGATAATCAACAGTCCTAAAAAGGAAACTGGTTTCTGGGCTTTCTCCTTACAAAGCTATGAAACATATTCTTTCATTTGAACTGGCAAGAATGTTTCCCTGGCTTCCTCTTTCTAGCTTCATTTCAAGGTCGCCACTGCTTGAAAAAAATCAGCACCAATAAAGTATCAGATTGTGTTTGTTAGTGAAGCAGTGCAGAGAAGATTTAGAATATAAATTGATGAAAATTAAATATGAATTAAATCAGCTGTGAAAAAAAGGTCTGTGGAATAAAATTTAAGTATTTGTTACAAATAAGAACAATTACTACAGAAATAAGCAGGAAATTATTAAAGATTATCAAGAAAAAATTATTTGCATTTGTGGGAATGTAATTTTATAAACTGGACAATCCACTTTAATTAAGCCTGCTGTCAAATACTTTTAATTTGGATTAATATAACTTGACAATCTGGGTACAGTAGTTAATCATTAAAAATTAGCCACATGATTGTGAACTCAATATAATTATTTAATTGTTTTTTTATATAACAGAGATCCTAAAAAGGAGAAAAATTGACCAGAAATTCTGAATAAAATACTCTCCAGACAAAGTTAAAAAATATCAAATCTGGAAACAAAAGTTTTCCATTTTAACTTGTTAAAGACTCAGCAGTGGATAGCTGACATTATACTCATGCCTAGAAAACATATTAACTGGGGAGTGTGTTTTTCATGAAGATCACTGCCAGATCCAGGAACGAAAATGTCAAATGATACTCAGCTGCCAGCCAGGGCAGCCGGGGGAGTGGGTGACACTGCCCTCTGCTTTCTCTGCCACTGGAATATCGCTATCCCAGAGGAGTCTCCATGGGGCTGCAGGAGCGGGTGGGTGCTATGCCCTTCACTCATGCCGTAAAAAATAGCTAAAATTTCTAGTGCCTTTCTAGCATCTTCGACACACAGTGTGACATAAACATGGTTTTCCAACATAGTTGTCAGAACACTGTAATTTACACTTTCAGCTCTGTGTCCATCACAGAAGAGATGGATATATCACACAGGCATATGGAACCCAGAGAAACTGAGAGAAAAATTCATAAAAACAACAGTAATCATCACCAGAAAGTATAAGTTGGCCAAATACATGTATGAAAAGAATTATCTAGGTAAAAAAGGTATCAGTAAGTATTTGATTTAACTATAGTAACTTCAGAGCTTCAATGTGAGCTAGACTTTGTGATAAAAGAGGTGAAAAGGCAACATTATAAAGAGATCATTCTAGTGTCTCTTCCTAAGTATTCATCACTCATTATAAAATTAAACTGTCATACCTTGTAATGACTTGGAGAATTCAAACTAGAAATATCTCAGTGCTGAGCACTTGGCAAGTTTGACTTTCTTTGAAGTACATTTGAGTTTAATTAGAACAGAATCTTCAAAGAGCTCACCACCTGACTACCTATTGTGAAAAAAGGCCAAAAGGTAGCTTTTCACCATTAATTTATAAATTTCTCCCAAGTCCCTGGAACTTCCTGGTCACAATTCTAATCAGTAGAGTAAAATTTGGGAACAAAGCTGCTAAACATCCAGCAGCTACCTCATAGAAAGGATAGACTTCAATTCTTAGCTGTTATTCAAGAGTAATTTTTGCCATTTTCCCTTGTCACTTCTTTCATTACAACCTAATTATTTCAAGATCATTTTGACTGAATGTCTACAGAATCCTGCTTACTCATTGGTCACAGTCAACCTCAAATAGCGGCATGCCACGACTTGTAAATTTTATTAGTACTAATGAGATTTGAGTATGGAATTGAATTATTGGTAGTGTCTCGTGGTCAGACCCCTGTAAAAAATACATTCTGAAAATGACAAGAAGAAGGTGACATTCCAGTCTCCTGTAATATTTTTACATTCTACATGGAATTTAGCAAATAAAATTCCATTGAACAACCTCTAGAATAAGATCAACATTCAGATAATAATAGTTTCTCAAAGTGACAAAAACAACATATTACCACACAGTAATTTAAAATCGTCTTAACACAAGGTGAAATGAGAATAAATCCACGCCTGAAATCTTATATGAAAATGCAGAGATTCATGTTTAAGAGTAACAAAGGTGCTTCAAGGAAACTATGTCCTCAGTCTTGGTCTTGTTGTTTTCCCGATCTTGTCAAGTAATTTTATACACATTTTGTTTTAAAATTTTAAAGACGTTCACTGTGCGTCACATGAAGACTAGATGGTAATAAATAGCTTCTGGTATTTTATATTTTAAAAGGACCTAAACAATGAGTGTCAGTTTATTCTACTTTTTCTGATTTGGAGGGGACCCATCAAAGAAGAAAAAATGGGATTTTTGTCAAAATATTCTTTACTGTTAGGTTTTTTTGGTGTTATTTCCAAATTATGTAAGATAGTTCTGTCATATTGCATCTACCTAATGCTTCAGAAGAAAGCCTGGTAAAACTTTCCAAGCATCAAATGCTTCTGAATCTAAATCAAAGCTAAATAGATGTCATCAGAATAAATAAAATTTTAATTTTGCCCTTCAAAATATCCAGATCTGAAAATAGGGAACTGAACTAAGAGTTCTACACTGGACTTTATAACAAAAACGTTTTGTGATTTTATTTAAGTTCCCTTATAGCACAGAAGTAGATATTTCTGGTGATTTTTAGGTCTTGGGGTTTTTTTACCTCATCAGAACTAAAATATAAGTTACAGAAATATTCTTCCTTAATCAAAACAGCAAGAATGTATCTAACATGTAGTCTCAAGTTAAATGAGCAGAGTCCTGGAAGTTCAGTTACATAAGACAAATTGTAACAAACGTACATATGTTAAATTTGCCTAAAATACAAATAACAATGGCTCTCTCACTGTGCAAGACCTTGCAATGTAACTCCTTTTTCAAATGCTGCATGCTTTTTCATGTCTGGAAAATAAGTGCTGCAGCCCTTTGTTAGATTATGAAATCTACTACTGTCAGAACTAAAAGAGGAGCCAGCAGTAGTAGCCATTTTCATGCTTTAGCTGAAAACCTGTAATGTTCAGAAATACTGCTTTTATCATATTTCAGCATTTTCTAATCTATTTTCACTCAAGTGACTGCTCTCCCAGCTGTGAAATCTATGCTGGCTGACACCCCTTCTGCCTCTCAATCCCATTAACACGTGCCCATATTGCAAACAGAAATTAAATATTAATTCCTTTTCCTGTCACCCCTTTGGCATATCTTGCATACCTCTGCCCTCTCCCACAACGTTCTACTTGCCATAGCAGCATATCTTACAGTTTGGGAAACGCTATCAAACTCCAACGCAGATTACAAGCAAAATATTCTTCACTGCACAGCAAGCAAGCTTGATTTTAAAACAAATTCAAAGCACAGTATATATACACATAGAGTTTCTTTTTACTCACAAGAGGTTCTGCCATGATGATGCGAATCTTGCGTTCAGCCAGAGTAGTGAAGTTAACAAACAAGCTCTTCAGGACATATTCTCCTGGTTTACTATCCGGGTCAATGCTGATGGGCAACATGGCTGGAGGCCCTTTTTCCCTCTGTGTACCAGAAACTGGTGGGACAGGAGGCTTGATATATCCGTTACCAACTGGAGAAGCTGAAGGGTAGAGAAGAGACATTTACTTTTGGGTAATTCAGCATGGTTTTAACTTTCACAGAGCACCTCAACAGCCCATTATACTGTCAAAGCAAAATTGGAGACTAGCTGCTAATCAAAGAAATACACAACACACAAATAAAACTTCCACGGTACCATAGGTAAAATACACATTATCTAACTGGAAGAAGAAATCAAAGTTTAAATCTTCAACACTAAAATTGAGTTAACTGTGCAGTGCATACTCAATTTTTTTACATGGCAAGACTTGCTGACACCAAACTGTTTGAAAAACATCCTCATTTCTTATCTTTTGCCTGCAGGTCAGATCTGTAACTCAGTTGTCAAGTAACAAAAATTTATTCTTTATTCCTATTCAAACTAGCTTAGCCTTGCAAAAGCCAGGAGTCTGGTCTTTTGACTATGGAGAGTTGTAAAGGGTCTCACTCTCCTGTAATTTATACTCAGGTCAGTCAAGAATGACTCAAAAACCAATATACATGTTACCAGTATAAATCTTACATGAAGAGTTAGATATGGAATGTTTTCCATGGCCAAAAAAAGCTAACTATGTGTTAGCTTTCCTGAAAGTACCAAACTGTACAGTTCCACTTGGCACTTTTGAGACTACACCTGGTGTATTGTGTTCAGTTTTGTGCTTCCCACACAAGAATGACATTGCTACTCTGAAGCAAGGCCATGAGAGGACCATGAAGATGGTCAGGGGCTTGCTAGATTAGTAAAGACTGAGAGTGCTGGACTGATTCAACCTTGAGAAGAGAATCTTATTGCACTCTTTATCTACCTAGTGGAGTATAGCAAAGATGGCAAGGAACTAGACTCTTCTTTGAGCAGAGGATGACAGATAAGCAGCAACAAACACTAGTCTGAATGTGGGAAATTTCAATTAGATAAACGGAAATAATTTCCATTGTGAGAGAGTGATCAAACATTGATACATGTTGTCCAGAGATACAGCAGAAACTCCACTTCTGGAGACACATGAAACTTGACCAGACAAGGTCCCGAGAAACCTTCCCTAGTTGGTGAGCAAACTGAGTTTGGACTAATCATCCACCAGGGATACTTTCCAGTCTAAATTATCCTGTGATTGAATTCCTCATAACGAGTATCAAGATATTGTACACAAGACTGAGCTCTACTTTCTGTTTTTCTGTGCATGAAGGAAAAATAAATTGAAGCACTTCAAATGTTACCATTTTACACAAAATTTCCAAAGCAAAGTCCTCAGGGCTCAGCTCTTATTGGCAATAAAAGTCATGTTTGGTCTTCAGGCAGGTACTGGTAGCACCCTCTCTCTGATGGTTTTGTCAGAGACTTTAAAAGTAGCAAATTAAGTAACACTGGCAAGACCAGCCATTATCCACTCTGTAATAAAAGTGTCACAATGCCCACGAGCACTGGTGATGGGGACAGAGATGCTTTAATGCAATACAAACCATGGAAATATTGTGAACTAAAACCATTACAGCACTTCCCCAATAGCACCACGCTCCAGAATGTTACGTTGTATGTCGCATTCAAGTTGCAAAGAAAGAAAGAAAAAGAAGAATGAACTACAATGATGGTTGCCTCACATCTAATACCTTTTAGCTTTTTCCTCTGAGGAACAGAATTGCAACTGTTACTGAAAGTAATTGTCAATGATTAGTGACATATGATAGTTTTAGAATATATGAGATTTTTGACCTTTCCTATGTACTTTAACACTTCATTGCTGAACAAAAATGAAAAAAAAATTAAAAGACGAAACTTTATTGTTTGAGAGTATTTAAAATGTGGCAGAATCAGAACCCAAAATCACACACTGAAAAATAAAAAAGGATCCACTGGAGATAAGAGAACATGTTTTCCTTTAAAAAATCAGTTTAGAAGTTTCTATATGACTATAAAAGAAGATAGAAATGCTTCTCTTCATGTAGCTATTCTGCAAATGTAACACATCTCTACTTTTCTTTGAAAATAACCCGTGATGGACAAGGTGCAGCATTACTCTTCAGCACAGCAGCAGTACTTCTACCACTGTGACAGATGTTTCCTGCTAGATTTGTTTCCTGCAAAGTTCCACTTGATTTTTGAGGGCAAAAGCATTATCATGGAATCTTCCTGGCATTATGACTCTCTGCAAAAACCAAAGTGTATAAAACAGTCCTACATTTATATTACACAAAACTTGCTCTAAAAATACACAGTTGCTCTCAATAATAATCTCCTTCAAAGTACTGAAAAAAGAGCCACCAGGGAAGACTGTAAGTGCTACTGCTCTTCTGTCATCACCTAGGCTCTCTTAAAATTTAAACATGAAGAACAGTGGGATGCAAAGGATCAGATGCGAATTTTTATGGACTATCAAATACACCAGGCAATGGAAATCTCTCGACAAATAGCTTTAGGATGGAGTCAGACAATATTTTTACAATTAGGAATATATTTGCCAAACGTGTGGTTTTGACTGGCTCACATCTATCCATGAAATCAGCTTGATCTCCAAGTGCTCAGTCAGGAGAATTTTTTGGTGAGCAGTGAAACCAATTTTCTTAAGGATTTGTGTCCTTTGTGCAGCAAAGCCCCGTCCTCCCCAGTGCCACCAGGCCGAGCTCCCCGCGCCGTTCCCAGGCTCCGTGCCGAGCGCCGTGCCCGGGCCGGGCTGCTCGCCAGCCAGCCCTGCCAAGCACAACACTGCCGGGGCCAGGCACCCATCCCAGCCTGCCTCTCGCAGGAGTCTGCAGCCAGCTAATCAAACACTAACTTGCCTGCTGCTCCTCCGGCAATTTTGCTTTAAACCTGGCTACTAAGCTCAGAACACGGAGGGGGGACTCAAGTCAGGCAGGCAAGCACGCAGGCGGTGTGTGAGATCAGGTACGCTTCATATCCTGGTGAAAGTAACTTTAAAAAAACCTTAGCCATGCTACCTGAAACCTGCCACACTAATCTTCAGTCATTGTGGCATTCAGCCAGGATGCTGAGACTGGAGTTTAGATCCACATAGTCATTGTTAGTAGGGAGCCTTTTAACAATGATTCTGTCAGGTTTGTAACACAGGCCAATTTAACTTCTTTTTTTCCAGACATCTAACAGAAAAATCACTTATTTGCACACTGTAATAGAGAAATGCAATTATCTGTGAGATTTGTCGGTGCACCAAAAGTTTTTATTCTAGCTCTTCTCAGAAATACAGAACTGTACAGCCTTTCCCCAAATACAGAAAAAGCATACCCTGGGAGTTAACATCTATCATTACTATAGCTATTACAGCAGTTAGAGAAATGACTGACATATGACATTGATTTAGTTCAATTTTTTAAAAGACCATTTTGTAGCTGTTAACTCAATTTAAGCATCTTTAGTGTGAAAGCTAACACTGCCAGCTCTATGAGGTTCTGCAGTTGATCATGAGTTGGTCATGAACTATTATATACAGGTTTGGCTTTCTAAGGCATCTTTTCAGCTCCATTATCTCCAGTATTTGCATATGCTTGATATTTGCATTGCAAAAATCTTGCCCAGTGACAAGACTAACACTGACATCTATACTGATAATGTATGAGATTTAACAGAATATAGCTTTTATGCCTAGACCAAGTGCCCTATAAAACTCACTAAAAAAATTGCCTCTGAGACATAAAACTGGAAATCAAGGACTCAAAATTTAAGAAATAGCTGCATTAAAATCATCCCTGTTTAGTCCCTTTATGTTGGCACATTATAATGTGAGCCTTAGAAGAAGAAATAAAAAAGATGTGCTCAGTTTTGCCATCTACGCCAGGGAAATAATGCCCCATTAAATAAAAGGCATAATTTTAACATGAGAAATCCCCACGTATAGTGTGTATGGGTTCATGCAGAAGGTATCTGGAGGGAGGTGGGTGGAAGGAAGAAGTTGTACTCAATTTGAGATACTGATTTCCTTAACAAATTTAGTTTTTTTATTTCAAAATAAAATATGTTATACAAGGAGAAGCACCAGAACAGACCACAGAAGCATTTAATTTGAATGTCTACATATTGTAGGGTACGGGTCACTACAGAAGTACTGCATTAAGCTAAGACCTTTACCTAGAGGAAAGTCGCTTATTTCCCACGAGAATGAATGGTGATGCACATGGAGGAGACCATGGTAACCCTGATGTCCAAGGACTCTGCAACAGCAGAGAATCTACAGACCAAGTTTAGAAAGTTCTATATATATTTAAAGGTCCTATCCTGCGAAAATCTGTAATAAAGTTTAACTATGCTTAATCAAATATAAAATGTCTGTACCATTTGAGGGTGTAATTCTGTCTGCAGTACATTTTCTTGTTTCCAACACGGTCCCTTACTTTTCTACTAAATGTGCAAATAAGCTGTATTTCAAATTATACTCTTATCCTACAGAGTATTTCCATTTAGCACAGGCTGTAACCATATTATTTTCTCAATGTTATGTATTTTTTAAAAATTAAAGACAAAGAATAAATATCACTGCAGTATCACACATGGTTGTCATCACAACCATATACTATTGCCACAGAAGGGCCCGTTGACATAAAATGACTGCTAGATTTTTCCATGTATTGATCATTTCCCTGATCAGAGAAACAGCTGTAAAAAAGCACAGTAGTTTTAGTGCAACACGCGGTCAAAAGCTGATACTGGGGATGAGTGCCAAATTAAATTATCATAAGAGAGTCCCTGTCATGATCTGCATTACAGGTATTTTTCTTAAAACTACAAGAGGAATCAAAACAACTGAATGACCACAATACACAAGCCAAGAATCTGTGCTACACTGGATATAACTTCAGCCATATACAGTTACTGAATTTTTAATATTTTTAAGCAGAAAAAACAGAGATTGCATTTTTTTGAGTAAACTGTGTAAAATTTAGACTTTAGCAACAACGAATGAACTAATGAGACAAAGGCAGACATCTATTTGCAGTATTTTCATACCTACCGAGTCCCTTTATAAAGCCGATCACGCTGGATTTTCTCCAACATGCTACTGTAATATCCATGAGCCTGTGAATATCTGAAATGTTCCACTCCTTCAGTTAGAAAAGTTAGAATCCTTTTCTAACTAAAATTGAAAAATAAATTAGTTGTTTCATAATCCTGTTTCACACTTCCTCACTGCTTGTGAGGAAGACATTTCCTTCAGTTTCTTGGTATTGTTTTCCAATAGACAAATGCTGAAGACCTACAATGTGTGAGCTGGAGCAGGCCCGCAGATCAGCTCAGCCTTTCCATAACCAAAGGGGTAATTTTTAGCTTCAGCATATGATGATGACCACTCACAGAGTGGCTGCACGTCTATATTTATCCACAAGTACATACTATGCTGACAGATTAGTGAAACTACTTCAGGCACTCCAGGAACATGAGACAGGATAATGGAGTTCAACATAAACAAACCATACATATCAAACACACGTATTATCACACAATCCATGCTGAAAGCAGTTAGTATAGAAATGCAAGGCACAGTGACAATATAGGATGGGTTTTGTTTTGTAATAAAGTATTTTGGCCAAATTCCTTTTGATAAAACCAACCCAGTATCTCTTCTTTTCCCATGCCAAGAATCAGTGAGAAACCACATATCCTTAAGAACAACTGTACGTCTGCTGCAATAACTCTTGAGAAAATTTGCTTTGCTTTAAAACAGCAATTATAATATTAAAAAAAGATAACATATTATTAAATAAAGCATGAAAAATTTAATTCACAAGGGTATGGTTAATGTGCCACAAAAGGTTGCTTTTTCACCTTTTGAAGGAGAACATTCCCAATAAATTCATGCTCGATAGACAATAAAAAATGGAAACTTCTGCTGAAAGGAACAAACTAAAGGTCTAGCAGAACCCTTTTTATCTTGGTGAAATAAACTGTAAGATTCCCATAGAAAATGTTATTCCAGCATATTAGTAAGATGCAGTAATAGCACTATTTTAATGTAAGCACTATTTTCATAATTAAGTTGCATGTTTCAAGAAAAAATAACCATAAAGTATAGAGTTAAGCAATAAAACATAGTACTAATGACTTGAAATATCTGTGATAGAAAATAAACTTATTTGAAGTACAGGACTTTACAACAAGCAATCAATGTCTGCTCTTTTTTGCATTTCTGACTCTTTCTTAGGAGGACTTAAAGTCAAAAATGAAAGACCAGGAAGAATTCAGTGGACATCAAGTACAACATCGAGACTATTTGGAAAGTAAAAGTGTAAATTATGGTGACACTGGTGTTGGCATTACTCTTCACAGGGAATGAACTTCAAGCAATGTAAATGTTTGCCTACATGTTTTGTTTACTGCTTATTTTCCATTGATTATTGAAAGAATTGACAGATCAGGAAGTAAGTATACCCTTTTTAAGATACTTCTGCCCTTTTCTGTAACTACCTGAAAGAAGGTCACAGCCAGGCAACTAGTGACAGGACAAGAGGACATGGCTCAAGCTGCTCCAGGAGAGGTTCCGGTCGGATATCAGGAGGAATTTATTCACAGAAAGGGTTGTTAAACATTGGAATGGGCTGCCCAGGGAGGTGGTGGAGTCACTGTCCCTGGAGGTGTTTAGGGGAAGACCACATGTGGCACTCAGTGCCTTGGTCTAGTTGACAAGGTGGTGTTTGGTCATAGGTTGGACTTGAGGACCTCAGAGGTCCAAAATAAATGATTCTGGGATTCTGTGACTCTGTTTTCAACTAAATGCTTACCTAAATATAATTAAACTAATTATTAACATGAACGTAAGAAAACCTGATTGTATGGCCTGTAGTGATTTCTAAGGTCCATAAAAGCTGCTGTACAATTCCACCATACGCAACAGCTCTGCAGACACTGTTCCTTACCTAGTACTGGAAATTATTTACCCCTCCAGCTGTAGTAAGGCTGGCCTGCACTGGCTCAGGCATGGAGAGATCTGTAATAACCCTTTGCATACACATGTCCCAGGCAGAAAGTATCAACGATGGAGCTTTGAAACTACACTTACCTGAACATACTGCTGCAAAACTTCCTCTATTTTAATAAAAAAGTAAAATAAGCAGTAAAAAACACATAGGCAAATATTCATATTACATGAAATTGATTCCCTGTGAAGGGTCATTTCCCTCAAGGTGAGGGAATTCTTTGCAGTGGAAAATTCCCTCACTCACAGCTGTATATAGACACAGACATTAGGTACAGACACATACAGATAGTAAGAAAATATGAGAGAGTCTATATGAAAAAAAATCTCAGACATATTTTCCCTCTTAGTAGAACAAGATTATCTGCAAAAATACACATACTGGAAATCTCAGTAAACAGGTATTATAAAACTCCACACTGTGAAGACTGTATAAAACTGTTCAGGCAACTACTGGGAGAAGACAGTCAATTTGTGCAGCTATCTTGACACAGGAACATGACATAAAACTATCCCAACTCACCCTGACTTTCAAAAGCCTGACTTTCAAAAGCCTATTTAATACAAATACAGGATTCTTCAGGAAGAGTTTCTTCAGTTGACCAATTAGATAGATGGTCTGCAATGCAACAAAGATAAAACCCAAACAGTTACATGCAAAACAAAAGTCTGGAAATCCCTAAGCCAGAGGAAATACTATCTAGTCTAGAAGATAAAATGGACAAGAGACAGTGAGGTCAGTGGGGAAAAGTACCAAAGAAGTTCAAGATTCTGGAGCAAAACAGCTCATTCGGAAAGCAAGTCTAAAGGGAATAGATTTGGCAGGATATCCAATAAAGTGTTGAGATGATCTCAGTTCTCCAAAATGGCTACCCTCGAATACTTGATTATGCTGAAACTGTAAGGGAGAAAAGGTTAGTTTATAAATTTCAGATTCCTTGATTTCTTTAAAGAGATATGCCTCAGGAGAGTCATTTGTGTAAACTGACACAGGGAAGAGAAAGGAAGAAGATATCCTCCATGATAAAGGCACTCCAGGACTTGGTTACTGATTTATCCGAGATAAGACCAATATTTTAAATTATTTCTGAGTATTTAGTGAAAAAATGCTGTTGCCAGGTTTAGATATACTTATTCCACTCTTTTCACAGTACTTGTGGAGCTACAAAAGACAGTTCCAAATCCTGTAGACTTGGTTAGGCTATCCTTGTCCAAACTTCCTATTCCTTTTAGCATAATAGGAGAATACAAACTTTATGTGAACTCAAGGAACAGCAAAGACAGAAAACAGGAGACAAATTAATTAGTGGATCCACTAAGAAGTGGCAGAATTGCCAATAAAGTGTAAGCTTTGGCCAACCCAACTACTCTACCCAAGGAAAAGGAGGCTTGAACAGTGTGTGTGTGTGTGTGCGTGTGTGTGTGTGTGTGCGCATGTGGTTTCGCTTGCCATCCTTCAATTTATTTTCAGCATCTTATAAAAACCGAGCCTGAAACAGACCATATGGTATCCTCAGTGAGACTGAACATTTCGGGACATAAGGCTAATTCCTTGTAGCAAACTCAATCAGCCCTCCTCTGAATCCAAGGGTGGACAATGATTTGCAGAACATGTCCAAGATGTAGTAATTTTTTCACAATAAGATCCAATCCTCTCCAGGATAGAAACAAAATGCAGCATCCATGAAAATAAATATATGGCCACTCCGTAGGCCTTACGGATGCTAAAATATCACTTGTGGGGAATGCTCTTCTCTGTACGTCTACAAAGAGTTCATATGTTCATTCCACAGAGACGGTTATGAAGCAGCCATCTTCTGCAATGGACCCCACCAGGAAATAATCAGTTTAATACAGGTATCTTTGCCCAAACTCAGTGAAACACTAGAACAGTCCTTATATGACTGCAACATAGAGACACGTCTTATTTGAGATGGATGTGGTGAAGTGCCTGTTAGCTTTGAAGCCAAAGGATCTTGTTTTAACCTAGAACCTCGGAAAGCCTAAAACTGTTGGTTTGGCTTTATTAGCCACTAGCAACCTTCTGGGCCTCACATCCCTGCTGCTGGCAGGTTAAGTGTTAAGCTTTGTAATCCTAAGAAGAGCACTGCAATTCTCTGCAGGAGAGGGGTAATTGATGTGAGAGCCTGTAGAGGAAAGTAGTAAGTGGAACACATTTTCTCCCCTTTCATATGCAGGGGATTCAAGAATGATGACTGCCAAAACAAATAAACAAACAGGAAATCCTGTCATATGTGTCCATCGACTTTTTAAAAGCCTTTTCACTGACTTGGCTAAGCTCCTGGTAACTGTGATCCTGTAAGATGTAGACTTTCTCTCTTTCTTTCTCCTAACTGGCAGGTCAGGGGTTGAGCAGCTTAACAATGTTCCCTAGGTTCTTATCTCAGATATCTCTTTGCTCACCATTTATTTTTCTGCTTCTTTTTCTCTAAATCATTATTTACTTGTTTACGTACACATCTGTGCTGAAGGTATGTGGAAATATAGGCATGTAACATAAAGATTTTTAACTGCACTAGTTCTATAATTTGTTTGGTTTATTATGAGATTAAAGACTAAAAAAGCTAAATGACATGGAAAATCTTGTGGAAAATCTGAAACAATTTTCACATTTGAGTGTTTTATTTAGGGGTGACTTCTCACTAAAGGAAATATCTTTGTTGCTTTTGATGGGATCCAAATCAAACAAAAATACTTCTCAGTTTCTGTGTTTTATATGGTAATGACATGCTGCCTCTTTGAAGGCTGACTTGATATTAACAATATACTTTTAAAAGATTTCAAAATCTTGGTAACTTTTCTACGTAACTTCAAAAAGTTATTTTGTACTTATTCCAGTTATTCCAAAAGAAAAAAACTCAAAGAAGGGTGCAAAGATATTTTTGGATAAGTAATTGTTGGGGTTTTTTTTAAAAAATTATAACAGAGACAAGGTTTATTTCTGAAATACTCCAGAATTTCTTTGGGCTCAAATAAAGCTTAAAAAACATTTTATTTTAAATAAAGACATCCATAGTCTTCTTTTACACTTTTTTCAGGCACTACCGCAAAAAGGCTAAGCTCCACTTTGGTTTTGTTGGATCAGAAAATAGCTTCCTATAAGATTTTTAGACAGACATTTTGTTGCATTTACTTTCTTTTTCAGAGACAGAGAGATGAAGATATTCCTGTAATTTTGTGGTTGATGGGTGTTAGCAGAAGAATTATTTTTAGGGAACTTGGAAAAGGGCCGAGGAAGTACAAAGCTAAAAGAGTCCAAAAGAGAAGGAATGAATAGCTACTTCCAGAAGAGGGACTGACTAGCAAGCAGGGAGGATGTGACCCTACATCTTCCTTCCCTACTGTGCTGATTTTGGTCGGGGTAGAGTTAATTTTTTCCACAGTAGCTGGTGTGGGGCTGTGTTTTGGATTTTGCTGGAAACAGCGTTGATAACACAGAGATTTTTCAGTTACTGCTGAGCAGGGCTTACACAGAGCCCAAGGCCTTCGCTGCCTCTCACCCCGCCAGCGATGGGCTGGGGGTGCACATGGAGTTGGGAGGGGAAACAGCACGGACAGCTGACCCCAGCTGACCACAGGGATATCCCAAACCATGTGGTGTCATGCTCAGCATATAATGCTGGGGGAAGAAGAAGGAAGAGGGGTCATTCGGAGTTACAGTGTCTGTCTTCCCAAGTTACTGTAAGGTGTAATGAGAAGTCAGTTTTCCTGGGAATGGCTGAACACCTGCCTGCCCACGGGAGTGAACCAGCAGCCTTGTGGTGCTTAGTTGCCAGCTGGACTTAAACCATAACATCTATAGATTTTCTCTTTGAGATAATATACTATTCCTTTTCTACTTAGATGTTTTGCAATACAATTGTAAGTCTGAATAAGATGGAATTTTGAAAATATATTTAAACTGTTTACTTTTTACCAGAGAGAGACATTAAATGCCTGCACCTGAGTCCTATTCCAATTTCAATAGCTACCTCAGATGTTAGAACTGGAACCGTCCCTGAATTTTTGTTGTCTGTTTGTTCACACTTGCCCTTCCAAACTACTGACATGTTGGATCATGCTGTTAAAAACTCTTGTCTTTCACTAGAATGGAAACAGCGTATCGCTTGTGGATGACATGTCTTCTGTGCAATGTACACATGTGTATGAAAACCTGAGCGTGTTGTGATGCACTTCTGCAAACAAGCAGTACTTTATTACTGATGTAGACAAAGAAACAGCTTCTAGTTTTAGAGACTTCACACTGTTTAAGATCTAAGAGTTGGTTTCCTAGAGCTTAGTTTATTTCATGCCATAATAAAGATGTCATGTCTAACTATGTTTCAAAGTATAGTGCTTCTAAGGAAAATCTTTGAAACTGTACTTGCTTTCTTGACCTCATCTTCTGGTGCACCTGATCTACTCTATGGGTGCCTTTTGGGGATGGTTACAAATTTAGCCACCTACCAACCAAATACCAAACTTTATCTAGCCATCCAGGCCCTGGGTAAATTGAGACCAACATTTTCAGGTGATCCGTCAAACCCTTCTTAGATTCTTAACTTAAGACAGAATAAATCACTTTCTAGAGGTGACTATCACTCATTCAGTGATTACTGAAAGAGAAGTGACAACAAAGATACACATCCCAAAGTTATTAGTGATAACTCTCACTCTTAAATCTGTAGACTCTTCAAGAGCGCCCTGTATGGATTAAACTGCACTGTGGTGCATTTTAGCTGCTGCTGGATAGAATTCTTGCCCTTGTTCATGTGGGTGGAAAATGGCACAATACCAGCAGTAACCCAAGCCACAAGCTGGATCTGTGAACTGGCAAGTTAAACCTTCACAAACCAAGAAGACTTCCACAAAATTTTGTGAAGTGTTCTGTGATGACACCACAGGAGGCATTTCTATGAATAAAGACTAACATAAGAGAGACATCAATTCATGTCTGCCTCTACGGCGGAGCACACAAAGTAACATCTATGCAAAAAAAAAACAGAAGAAAAAATTTTGCAGCCAAAATCTGGATTAATACTTATTATCCATTCCCTACACTATGTCTGATTGAATCACTAGTGTCATGACTTAATGCCGGCTGCAGCAGCACACTCGTAACATTGTCTGTCCTCCATATTAAATGTTATTTGGCCTCTTTGCTTACAGCCACCTTTTATGAGCCACAGACCATTATGATGCTATAGTATTCAATAACCCTTTATTACATTACATTAACAATTCTTTGAAAGTGGGTTCATTTGCTTCTTAGCCACAAACATAAGTGTAAATGCAAATGCAAATGTTTGCTGCTTTGGTAGACTGCAACTCCAGGACATAAATACTTTTTGTGGTGACTGAAATACAAGATACTGTCTTTTACCATCCACATGAGCTCAGTGAAGGTTTCTGAAAATTTGGCTTGAGTGCAGCTGACCACTGAAAAACTTTCACTTGAACAGATAAGTGGAGTGTACAGAATTTAGCTGCTGTCCAAGGGACCTTCTGCATGATCAGTCAGCTGCAAATACCAAATACAACATGGACAAGACATTGCTCTCATGCTGGTCAGTGGGCCATGACGGAAAACTCCTTCCATGTATTGAAATGTCTAAATGTTTTGGAATGCCAGAAATATGTTATTAAATTTGCAGAGGAACAGGCACCTATAGAGATGAACTCTGTGTAATTTAATTACAAAAATAAGGAAAGAATCCTAGGGTCCACATTGGATTTTTCAAATAAACAGCTTAAACCCTGCAAAAACAGAGCAATTCATTAGAAAAACCAAAAAGCCTAATTAAATCTGAAAATAATAAAAAAGATGCTTTTTATAGTATATTCAAAGGGAAATTCAGTATTCCTGAGGGCTGGGACAAAACTAATGTTGTACCAGATTTTCTCAAGTGTCAGCAAGGGCAATCCAGGCAACAACAGCACAGCTGGCCTGATACTCATCCTGGAGTGGCTGCATTTGATTAATAAAGAATCAAAGTATAATATGATGCCATAATCATAGGTTTATGGAAAGTAAATTTTATTAAATTAACTATATCTTTTTGTAAGATTATAAATGTGGTTAACAGGGCTGAAAGACTAGTCTTATATTTTTGCTTGGAAATTGGATTGGTATTTTACCAAACTGTAAAATCAATGTTCACAACAAATATAGATTAAAAAATAGGTAACATCTATGGATTAAGAAAGAATCATACTGTAATGAATGTCCTTCTAGAAGAGGTACAGAGACCAGTTCTTGGTTCTATACTATTTATCCTTACTGTTAATGACATAAAAGAAAAACTTTTCTATAAAGTTTACAGGCAAAACACAAATGAAGAGTGATAGACAGAAAAAAATAGTAAAAGAAGGTCCTTCTACTCTGTTTGAATAGCATTTGAAACTTGAATATAAGCAAATAATACATGAGATATTAATTCTAACCTATGGAGGATGGTACAGCCAGAAACAAGGCCACATAGACAGAATAAGGCTTTCTCTTGCTGGGAAACACTGATGATAAAAAAAGGTCTGAGACCAGGATGACTAATGTGTTGGAAACAGGCTGCTATTCTTGTGACCTGAAGAGCTATGGAGAGCCTTTTCCAGCAGTATGAAAAAAAGCAAAAACAGGAAAGCTCTACTGCTTCACTGTCAGTGGCCCTGCAACCACTGCTGGATGCTCAGTCCTGTTCTGGTGTCTGCAGCTTGAGAAAAGATGCTGCTGAACTAGAGGACATTTGGGAAAGGCAACTATAACTCATGATTGCAAAAGTTGCCTTGAAGTTTAGTTTAGTTTAACCATGAGAAAGTTACACAGTCATATCTTCTAAGGGCAGGAATTTGCACTTATTGTTCCTACAATGGCACCAATTTGCAAAACGTATTTCATGGAGTCTCTTACCCCCAAATGCCTTTTTTAGACAACACAAGCACTCAGGCACGTCCAAGGTGTGATTCATTACAATAAACATGTCTAAAGGAGCTCATCTGAACCATACCCCTGTGCCTCTTCATGGGCTATCATGAAAACCAGGCTTGATTGTGTAAGATGTAAAATATAAAGATTAAGGATGCCTGAAAGTGAGGTGAGATGATTTCCATACCTATTAGGCATGACTATTGGGAACAGAAATTTGCTAAGAGACAGCTTTTTGTTCAGTAACACTCAATGTCTGGAATTTTAGACTAGACAAATGCATTAAAGAAGTTAACACAAAGGGAGGAAAATTAACCACCAGAATGCTATTAAGTCTGGTGCTGATTCTTCCATTACTGGGAATTTTAAATTAAGATTTTTTTTAAGATGTGCTTTGTCTCAAACAGAAATTAATTCAGAGAAGCCATAAAGCCTGTTCTATGAGGAGCACAGATTGGATGACACAATGTTTTTTCTGGTTGTATAATTTATGACTTGTTGAATATATTAGTAGAAAAAATAGTTCTGAGAACAATCTCTCAGTGGTAAAACTAGGATACAGATGCTGTGAGAAGGTTTCTTCTTTCTCTAATTTTGATAATATCAAGAAGCAGAAGTCTGAATTCCTATCAGTACTTGATTTCTCTTTGTACATCCAGGTACAAATATATATTGTATGATCAAAGTATCTTTGTGATACATGTAATGTTTTCTGCTCTGATGCTTTGATTGTTGAACATGCTTTGCCAAAATGGAGGCTGATTTTAAAGGAGTTTTTTTTAGAAAATACTTCAGGAGAACATAAAAGTGAAGGCAACTTACTGGCATGGTTCGGCTTTCATATTTTAAAGGAAGAGTACACCACCAGAATAATTCATAAATATGCTTTGTAAGTAAAAGTGATAACCTTACAAACCAGTGGTTTGCACAAAGAGAATGTTTATACAGAAAAGTGGAGCTCTCTGAAAGTGCAGTGATGTCCTCCAGGAAAGTCATATTCCACTGTCTGAATGTCTGAGGACCAGAGAAGAACCACAGCTAAAATGCTTATTGAAAGTATGTTCACATGCACATGAAGGCAGACCATCCTGAGAATCTGGAAAAGCCTACAGTGCATGTTACAGATCACCAGCAAATACCTGGTCATCTACTACAGAATTAAGCCGAATAAATGCAAAGATCCAAGGCTTTCTTGTATAGTAGCACAGTCTGAAATAAAATAGTGTAAGAAAATTGTATAGTAAGAAAGGATGTGGTAATGCTGTAGGTATTACAGAATCTTGTATTCTAATTATTGGACGTAATTCTTTTCATTCTTTCCTTGTGGCGCCTAAGAGATTCACCAAATCCAGTCAATTGTCCTGCCTCTGTCCCAAAGGGAACTTTGTAATAAAACTCTGGCTCCAAATGGGGCAAGAGAGCTCAGAAGAAAAACGCGTATTTCTAGCATTAAGCAAATAGGCCAGAATTCTTCTGTCGGAAACCCCTGATTCTCACTTTAGAAAAACATTAAAACCAGAACAAGAATGACCTAAAAAAATGCACAAATGGTTTTGGTAACAGGTATGTAATCAGCGAATTCAAAGCGAAGAGTGCAGAGAATCTTGTCAACCCTGTTTCATAAACCGTGATCTTACCATAAATTCCATTAGTTACAAGCATCAGATGGGACATCGCTTCGCATCAAAAACAATGACAAGTTATATTAGCATAATGGGTTATTATTCCCAGATCCATGTGATCAGTACTCCATGGCAACCCAATGATAATGAACGCCTTTGTCAGTAAGAAAGCACGTACAAAACTCTACAAAGCAGGAACCTCATGCACCTGAAATGGTACATAAGGCTGTTAAAATATTAAGAATTTAAACACGAGAAAGACACTTCTTTATGTACGTACAAAGAAATTTTCCCCGTGTTGTCAGCCAGCCATCACCTTTGTGGGGATGTGGCATTTCCAGGACACTTTCACTGTGGGCTCATCAATTGGGAAGCTGAGTGCTTAAAATCAGCCCGTGGAACAGAAACCATAAGAAATGACCCAAATGATATATCCCTTGGGTGAATGTGGGTAAAATTTGCTGGTAAATTTCCTGGGTAAAGCAGCATCTCAGAACAGGATCCACAACAGCCAACACTGCCTTAGGTACATCCCCTCAGTGACCTCACATTGTTGGGCCACTTCAAATGTTCAAAGCAGAAACAGAGAAGCAGCTCCTCTCCTTTTCAATTTGGCTGTAACTGCTTTTTATGTAACAGCTTAATGGCTGAAAAACTCACCCAGAATGTGGCAGTTTGGGGTTAAATGCTTAAGTAAACTTCAAGGTTTTGAAATCCCACCTTCACCCTTTAAAAAAAACTTCGTCTGCAATAACTAATACAGTAATTTTTTTTACTTTTTTGTTTGTTTTTTAATGAAATCGATCTAATTCCAATTCCACTAATGTAAACCATTAAATACTCTCTAGCTTTCCATGAAAAAGCCTTAGGACAATATTCAGCTTTCTGAAAATGCTGTTCAGTATATCTTACTTAAATTATCAGTGCAGATAGTTATAAGATTTTCAGGACCCTCTGTCAGTTCTTGTACAGTTTATGGAAAATCATAGCTATCATTTGAATCAAAAATGCATATGATTGCATGATTCAAAACAGAAAAAAGAGATTGAAAAAATATTTTCATTGATCACACTGATCACTTGTGTTTAATGAAGTTTAATGTTCACTGGTCACTTGTGTTTAAGAAGTTTAACGGCTGAAGATCATTTTCTGTATTAATTAGAAAGAAATAACTTGTTATTTATATTTACACACACATACATACATATAACAATAATGTATAGATTTGATGTTTCAAATTCTGCTTCTTATAAAGCAGGTAAACATATCCAACCTAAAAAATGTAAACAATACCAACTTGAAATGTCTTTTCTGGATTTAATATTATAAAACTGAAAATTTTTTAACAAAAAGTCATGTCTCAAGGATGTCATCGTAATACAAATGGAATTTTTTAAATGCATGACATCCCAGTCACATAGGCTTTAGGAAAGTTTACCAAGAATGTTGAAATTTTCTAAGTAAGTGTGCTAGCTGTGCAAGAGGTTCTGAAAAGTATTATACACCTCTTGGTACTTAATTGAGAAAAACGCTTGATGAAAATCAGTGGTAGAAAGTTTGAAGAAACTATCTCATTACCTTGCAGGAACAGATTCCTTTATGTAACAGGAAAATTACCAAAGAAATTAGTAACAGACTTTATGGTGATCTAGAAACAATAGTATTAATATTAGGCAGACAATCCTTCTAAGCATCTATTAATATCAAAGCACATGATAAATTTAAATAAATATCTAACTTGCCAGCAGCGTGACGCTTCCATTTTACTCCTTGAAGGACTACTGCTTGTCCTCAAATAAATGAAAAACCCTGACTTGTAAATGCCATTCTCAGAGCCCCATTGTAGCAGTCAGTCACCCGGAATTCCCACTTTGGGCAAAACAGAGCTGGGAATTGGCTCAGGAGCAGCTATGCATATACACGGACCTTCTGTCACTGCAGCTGCAGTGAGAAATCCTGTTTCTCCCATTCCAGTGAAGAGCTGGCCCTTACACTGCAGATTAAGGATGTAGCCAGTCTTGTTTTTTCATGTTTTAAAAATAAATTCTATCTTGAAAGTCATTTACAGATTCACATGGTAAATAAATTTTCAGATTTTTACTGTAAATAATTCCTTATTTCATTTGATTATTTTTTCTCTTTTTTCATTGCTAATATTTATATACTTCAATGTGTATAAGTATACTTAAATGTCACAACATGCTATTTACCTTCTTTCAAATCCCTGATGAGGAGATAAAGTAAAGCCTAGAGTCCATCCCTGCAGTACACAACTGCTTAGCTCAATCTAATGTGATAACAAACCATCCACAAGAATACTTTAATATTTACAGTGCCTCCTGCCAGTTTGTAACGCATTGCTCATAAAACTATTATGCCTGAATGTACACTGAGTGACACTCAAATATTCCCTAATACCCAAACACATAGTTTGTTTCCTCATTCAGCTGAGAAGTCTGTCAAAAGTGCCCAGATCTGTCTGACACCCTCCCCTGGGAGATGCTACTACAGACTAGTTTTTATTATTACCTTAGATACTACCTCCTGTATTGAAGGAGAAGTCCATTAGGAAGTTACCTGCTACTGCATTACAAGTAATAATAAATAGAATAATAATCTGAAAGGGCATTTCTTTGTACATCTGTGTACTCTCCCCTGTGCTGCATTACCTCATTGAACTCAGGCTATCAGAAATGAGGTAATATGGAGGATCTATGATCAATCTGATGCCAAATGAACCAACTGTTGACCCAGTTACCTTAACAGCATGCACAAGTCACTTGCTGTTCTCCTCACCTGATAATATTTAACACTTTGTGTTCACCCAAGCACTGAGGCAAAGGAAGGCATACCCTGTGCTGGAAGGATGTGCTATAAAGCAAGGATGGAGGATGCATATCAGGTCTCCTGCACTGCATTCCGCTCTTGGGAGGGGATCTCTCTGTCTCTCACCTCCCCCATCTCCCCAGCTGCTCTCTTCTTTCTCCATCTCTACAATCTGGTGTCTCCTCATGGCTGTGTCTTGCCCACTTCAGGCTCCCTATTCCAATTCTAGACTCCCATACACTGTTCACCCATCTAAANTCCCCTTAGGCTCCATCTCATAGCAGCCACTTTCAATTTCCACTCCCACTGTCTAGGAAGGATCAGTTCCCCTACTTCTGGTTCCTTCCCCATAATGATTCCCCTGCCTCTTCCCCCTTCATTCCCACAGGCTCTCTGCTGGGCTTGTATTGCAGATTCACTCCCCTCACTTTCTTTGTGCAGTCACTGTACAGAGGCAGTTGGCTGTAAGGTTTCTGTCCCCCATCCATTCCCAACAAGAGAATTTTTAACATGAACAAACTACAGGGTTGTTTTCTCATTATCAGACAGCGTAGAACCATTTCTGCATAAAATTCTAAACTTCACCTTCAGGAACATTAAGTTTAGATGTGCTTTAGCCCAAACTGCAGAGCTCAGGAAAAGAGGGGGTTTACATAAAAAAAATAGGCACAGCAATATACATACATAATCATTAAATAATTTTTTCTATTTTTTAAATAAAATTCCAACTTGTCTATATTAACAACTTCTTAAAGTTCATGAAAACAATAGTTCCAATTATTTCAGTAATTTCAGTTGCCATGGAAGTCTGCAGATCCCTGTAACACCTGCTTCTACCTGTCCTATCCCTTACTTCTTGAATACATGATGAACAAATGAGTAAAAACAATCAACATTTTTAATTTCACATTCCCTCTGAAAATATTTTCATCTTCTCTTTTATGACATATTTGAGACTTTGCTTAATTTACTTAGACTTTGCTTAATTTACTACAAACCCTGATGACTTTTGTATTTCAAAAAGTGATACATTCCAACTTCTGATTCCCAGAGAATTAGAAATGTTCTTGATCAAACCCTCATCCCAGTAAAGAATAGACATATTGCTCTGTCACATTTTCCTGCCTATTAGCAATAGAACAAAAATCAAAATAACCACCTAGCCTTGGTTCAGATGGCACACAGATAAAGGGTGGGGTGAGGTTATTTGTTTCAAACATCTGCCTTCACAGATAAAGCAGTATAGCTAAGTAATTTTCTCCTCATTTAAGACATCAGTAGCAACAAATATGCATGCTGTGTAATTTAAAACAATCCAACGACATTTCCATGTGAAAATTACACTTACTGTCAATTCAAAATCTCATTATATATGTTAACTGTCTGAGTCACGATTTACAGTGTATCACTTGGCTACCAAGAATGTGAAGGAAAAAAGGGTTCTTCCAGTACAAAAATAGAAGACAGGGCTTCATTTCCAGATCTAGCACAGGATATGTGTTTCTCAGTTAATTTCTCTGTTTTGATTTGCCCAGGAATAGCATTAAAGCAATCTTTCATATTCAGGTAGTAATGCTGAAAGAATTTACGTCTGTAAAGCTTCCAGATGGGAAGCACTGTATGAATATTATTATAATGGAGACCATTGCAACCAAGTTATTTGCAGTGCCTTCCCTGCACCTGAATTAATGAATGTCAATTTGCATTTTATGAATGTAGTTTAAAATACGCAACACTAAAGAGTTTTGTATGCAATCCTCTCAAAGGTGTGACTGAAGCTTGTTTCACAGCTGGGGTATTTACGTAGGCTGTCACAGCAAGGATTTCCTTGTGTCTAAGGAGGTAGGAGGCTCATGCAGCCATTTTCCAACAGCTGAGATTCCCTCTTTACTACCCAACAGGCTCAATTTACAAATTCGTAGAAACTTAGGTTTCTTTAATAATTCAACCCTTCTCTGAACTGTTCTGAATTTGGTTAACATGTCCAAAAAACAGGCAGGCAGACTGAATAAGCTTTGCTTGCACTGGAAAGCTATCTAACACAATTCCAGGGACAATTCCAAGGGAATGAATGGCCAAACCTGCTGTCAGGTAGCTTAGACTACTTTCAACCCTTGGTATCTCAGTAATATGAACAGAATATTCTGAAAACATACATTACTGTGAGTATATGCAGAAACCTACACTGCAAACTTCTCAAGAACTTTGGCAAGAATTCTATCCAGGTAACCTTCTGACTAAAAACCCAAACTAATCCACACATTTAAAGGCATTCATAAATAATAATCAGAAATGCAGTAAGAAAAGATAATTTTATATATTCTGTTCAACAAAACTTATTCAAGGAAAACAGTATCAAAGCAAATTTATAAATGGACATCCTTTGAAGTTTAATTTACTCCACATACAAGTTGAGACTCTTCAAAGTTACAGAGAGAGAGGAGATAGATATCTTGAGATTAGGAAAAAATGTTAGCATAATGATCACCCAATTATAGGAGAATTCCTTCAAAACAATATCTTTGGCAGACTTCTGTGCTGAGCCATGTACTAGTTAAGAATTCAAGAGAATATAAATTAGTCTTTCAAAGCCAAGCTTTTCAAAATAAAACTAAAGCCATCTGTGACTTCATGATTATAAATAAATCAAGATCTGATGCATTCTGTTGATCAGTCCTTGTCTGATACTAATCCATCTAACATCTTCACATTTTGGCCATACACAAACTGTGATTTCTCACTCCCTCACTGACTAGTGAAAAACAACAGCAGTCTCTCAACTTGTATGCATTAGCACTACATGTGATGACTGCAAATTTCTGAAAGAATAGAAAGTATCCAGGATAAAGATTGTATAGCATGGCTCCCAAGAGGGCTTCCCTTTTTTTTTTTTTTTTTAATGTGTGAAATTTCTCTGCTAAGGGTCCAATCACCTAATTAAGCTCTTTATCAGCAATGTATTCCCCTAGAGAAATGTGATACTGTCACTATAGTGACCCCACAGTATTTACAAAACAACTCTCAGACTTCTCTTCAAACCGGTGTCCTGAAAAGAGCCCCAATACCTCTCTTCTGAGATATGACAAAACTGAATCTCTCAGGCACTTCTAATACCAGTTGTATCAGTGATCTTACATTATGCACAAACATCAATATTTTGAGGGGTGTCTCTATATTTGTGGTCTTTCACACAGATGAGGAAGCAAGTGGCATTCAGTAACTCAGTGAAACTACTGCTGCTTGGCTGAGAGCAAACTAGGAAGTCAGTGTTTCTCAGATGTATTTCATTCAGTGTCTTGTTTTAGCAAGCTCTGCTGTCTGCTGTGAAAAGAAAAACTCTGCCATCCCTCAGCTTTGAATGTGACTATAATTGGCAATATATAGAAGATCATAAATATGTAAGGAATTGCCAGGCTTCTCAGTAATTCCTGTGAAGAAGAGAGTCTTTGCCCCTGAACTCTGAAATTGAACAAGTTCTGTGTTTCCCCCTTTGAGATGTGCCATATCAAGCGAACTCCTGAACCTGGCACACAGAGGCCAGAGAGACTGTCTTGCTGAAGACAGAGACAGAAGTGCCAATCAGTACTTCAGTCCACTGTCACTAAATTCCCTGCCCCATTCAGCGACAGGTCCACATTGCCCTTGTTCAGCCTTTTACCACTAAGGAAGTAAGAGTAACTCTCCTTCTTCACTTTGATATTCCTTGCAAATCCCACCTCCAGCTGCGTTTTGAATTTCCAAGCATCATCCCTGCATGCCCAGGCAATGTCTATAAATTCCTTCTTTGTAGCCAAGTCACACTTCTGCCTCGGATATATTGCCTTTTTCACACTGGAGCTCAGCCAAGAGGTCCTTGATAAGCCGAGCCAGTCTCCTCATATGTCTGCTTGTTCCCTCAAGCATGGGGAGTTCATTCTTGTTCCTGGCAGATGTTGACCTCAAAGACCTGTCAGGTTTCCTGAGTTCCTTTGCCTTTTAGAGCTGTCCCTCATGAGATCCCCCCTAATAGTTTCTGAAATGTCAAAAACTGAAATCCACTCTCTTGAAATCCAGGGTCTGTACTCTGCCACCCTCTCCCCACTCTTAGGGTTTTGAGCTCCAGTCAGGTCTTCCCTGTTAATGCGTAACAGATCCAGTTGCACTTCACCCATTTGATCCACTGTAATTCAAGAAGTTACTTCCAACACCCTCAAGAAATCTTCACTGCTTACAATCTACTATTTTGCACTTCCAGCAGACAACAGGAAGTTCTAGTCTCTCATGTGAACCAACATCAACAATTCATGAACTTCCTCAAGTTGTTCAAAGAAGACGTTCTACACTTCCTCACCCTGATCAATGGCCTGTAACATATTCCCACCATTACCCTGTAACACATTCCCATCATTACCCTGTAACACTTCAAGTCATCTGTTCTGATCCTGGCACACAAACTCTCCAGCACACCGTCACCCAACCATCACATAGAAGAGCTCCATACCCGTAAGGAGTTCCTTCACAAAGACAGCAACTTCCACTCCTTATTTCCCTGCAGGTCCTCCCTCAAGAGCTTCCATCCATCCATATATCCATCCATCCATCCATCCATCCATCCATCCATCCATCCATCCATCCATCCATCCATCCATCCATCCATCCATCCACGCATTCTAACTGTGTGAGCTGTTAACACCCAGCTTGCTACTGCTAGGATATTGTAACTTGTGACTGAATATAGCACTTGACTTCTTTCTGAATGTTTTCCAGAATGCATATATTTGTATACATACATTTTAGGTATGCATAGACTATATAAAAGAGTGTCTCTTTATCCTGTTTTACAGTTCCTGATGTTTCTCTTACTCCCTTTGCCCTGTATCCTTTGTTTTCCACCCTTGTTCACTGCCACCTAACTGAACTATGGGTCAGGGGACTCCACTGTCACCCCTAGTTTCCAGCTCTCAACAGGATGATGAGCCAGGAAGCAGATGTTTTGTCCTGCTTTGTCATGCTATTGGACACTTTTCAATTTACATTCTTAAAAATATGAACCATACAAGGACTTAAAATATCTTGCTGATAGAGCTACTGTGAAATTTGAACATCATGTTTAGTATTCCTTTTAGCCAATGCAATAGACAAAGGATTGGACAATTCAGAAGAAAGAATGTGTAAGGAGAAGGGATTTTCTTTCCATGGACAATTGATTGTAATCTAGTTAAGATAACTGCAGTGACTGAAAAATTACCAACTCACAAATAACTCACCTACTTATCTCTGCAATTATTCTGCAGTCCAAATTTATCATAGAAACAATAGCAACAACTTCACTGCTGATGCTCTGAAAAGAAAGGGATGTAAAAGCTAGACTTCCTTCCTTCCTGGAGAAGGAACCATTGCCAATATTTAGAAGCAGGCACAGGTGAAGCAGTCACTATTAAAGTAAATATGATTTACCTTACAGTTCCACCAATCTAATAGCAGGAATCAGCCAAAACTGCCTCCCACTCCTAGTAATGTACCCTCATCACCTTTCTCATGCTGACACCAGCATCTGTACCATTTTAGAAAGTTTAACTTGCAGGATATTAACTCTATGGGTAAATAGGGTGGGAAAGAAGGGGTAGGAGCATGGGGATAGGAATAAGAAGCTGAGATGAGACTGTCCCTCCCAGGCACAGCTACTGCAATGCCACATGTGCCATTCAGGGTTTCAACATCCACAGGAATTCAGTCTCTAGGGCTAGCAACTCATAGCAACTGTCAGTGCAGTTTCTGATTGTTTAGAAACTCAGGAATGAATACAGAAAATAAAGCTGGACAAGCATGTGCAACTGTAATTCTGCAGGTGTGGAGCCTGCTTCCTACTCCCCCCAGTCAATACAAAGAAAAGAGTTAAACTATTAATGAAATGAATGTATCAAAAGTGGAGAAAATAGAAAAGGATTGTTAAGTAGAAATCTAATGTAATATATTAATATAATATAATAGCTTATATTCTCCATTACTAAATTTTAAACACCTTTTGTACATTTTATACTCCTAAGGTAACCTGTTTATTATCACTTTCCTTATACTTATATATACTCCCTTTTTTGATATTTATAGTTTTTATATTTATATATACATATAAAAGAGACCACAGCTTATTCAACGGTATCTTATATGAATTGAGAAAACTTAAGGACTGTTAGTTCTTTCCCTGATCCTTTTGAATAAGAGCTAGCAATACTGGAAAAAACCAAACTGCTGGTATTTTGATAAAATCAAGGATATCACAAATTAATCACTCAAAGTAAATATAAATAGTGTAACAGAATAGTTTTGTTTTGACCACACGTAAAATAATTAGAACCTTTATGGAATATCTACTAGTAATTACCTCAGCCTGGTTTCCAGGTCATCTTATATTTTAGTGTTTTGAAGTTTTACCACAAAAATTTATGTACTATATTGCAGTCAAAGCATTTGTAGGTTTTTACTGCAGTAATGCAATCTTTTTAATGACAAGGATACGCATTCTATAAATCAACTGAATTTTCTAATAAAGTGTTTATGATTTTCTCATCCTTTTTTTTCCTTCCAGTATGGTAGAAACGCTTCTGGAATGTCCTCAACAGGACAACATTAGCAAACATCAAAATAAACAAAAAATCCTTTTCTAAGGAGTTCTCAGGTTTCCAAAGTCATAAAACTTCCACTTTCCTTTCCTTCTGAGAAGAACCATGTCAAAACACAAGTTCTAAAATAGGTACCACCAGAACACAAACTGCCTTAACAATGTGGTTTACTACCTTTCCCTACGGATCAGCTCTGCAGACAAATACAAAAGAAGTTTCCTGGGAGATAACAGTCAGCATTATCAAGCAAGACACTTTACTGGTGACAATCACAGACTACTTAGAGCTGAAGAATACACTAAGCACCCTCCCTTCAGGCTCAATGGACAGAGCAATCAATCCCCTTCTAGCACAACAGCTTCAATTAATGGCATCCCTTGTCCCAGGCAGACTCAGCTGCCAAGACACGAGCAGATGCTAAACCTTTGTGCCTAGGGCTCCCCAGAGGCAGCGGCTGTGGAAGGGCCAGCTCTCCCCAGGTGTATCCGGGTGAGACCTCAGCAGCCAGCAGGACACACCAGTCCCAGTTTCTCGGTCTGCTCACCGCGGCCACTGCCCCTGTCCCTTCCCCAGCTGCTTCAGGCAAGAACTGATCCTCTCCCTCCGGGGTGAGTTTGCAGCACATCAGCTTCTGGAATCAGGTTACTTGGGCCTGCAGGAGTAGGGATGCCAGAGCTAGAGAGAAGGGAAGGAAGGATAGGTTCTCCTTGTGCAGTGAATGTGTTTGTCTAAGTGGGCACTGAGAAACATGAAGGAGCCTCTTCCCTTGATGGATATCTTACTACAAATCACTAAGTCTGATAGCATGGTGTGCTCAGCGTATTCAGCCTTAAACAGGTCTGTGTTTGACTGCAGATAAGGGAACCCTTGAAAACAGCTGCTGTCACCCTTATGCACAATAAAATCTTACTAGAATATCAAACTAGTGCCTCACACACTTGGACATAATAGAGATTTTCAGCTGAGAAAGTGTCTGTGGGCTTCCCTTTTCTCTTGCTCATCGACACAGGACTTCATGAATATTGTCTGTAAAAACGCTGAATTTTATTGCCTCATGTATTATATTCATTTAGTGAAGGACTAAATGCTCTTCATTAATTACTTTTGCTGACATGGTAGGAACATATCTTCAAGAGAAGAACAGAATATGGCTGACCACATGGCAGCTAGTGACCTTTCAGGCTTCTAGCTGGTCACTGGCCCTCTCTGATGCCTGATGCTCATTTGACCACAGAGCTTGTTCTTACGCTAGCCCTGTGTTTGGCTCGGTACGTGACCAGCAAGCTGTGGAGGAGCCAGAGATCCTACTGGGAGTGCTCTGGGATGTGAGCTGAAGCGGGTGCCTATGTGCTCGCAAGGTTGTGGCTGCCTCTGGTGTTACCACCACTTGTACAAAAGAAGCAGCTTTTGACAACCACTGCTACAGGGACTGGGCACACAGGAGTACAGAGGAAGAGAATATATAGTAGGAGGACTGAGCAACAGGCTTTGTACAACACAAAGGTGAAGAGAATGATGACACAAGGATTTTGATGTGGATGTTGGCTACTGTGGAAGAAGGAAGGGAAGTATGGGCCGTGGGAAAGAGACCTGAAGTCCTGATACCAGAAAAATCCTTATTCTGAGTCTGCATTAAACGCAAGTCCACAGAAAAGCCCCTTGCTAGTCAAAGGTAGATAAACAAGCATTGCAATCCTTAAAATCAGGCCCTGCAGATAACTGTGTTCTAAGAGAAGTGCCAAATATAATATTCCCTATGCAAAATATGGAATTTCATTTCATTACACAAAAAGAAACCTTAAAACTTATCTCTAGTAACTGTAAGACAACGAAATGCAGCTTCTACAAGCCCACACAGGAGCTGACTTGTGAGAGCACGAGTGAGCGATCTATCTGTGCCATTTAGGTTCTTCTACAGAATCCTCTCCTCCAATAAACTTAATTGCTGATCAGATCTAGGAACTGCGAAAGGTAGAATTTATTATAGAGTTTCCTGCAGTTTATAATGATGGTACTCTAGCTTCTTGTAGCTTGATTTCAAAATTTCTCTTCAGATTTTTTTTTAAACTATGAATTTGAAAAAGACATTTGGAAATTAAATTCAGAATAAATCTACCTTACTCATTCGAAAAAGCAAAAAAAGAATCTAAGGAAAGATCAGGCTTCAAATTCTTAACATCTGTATTAATGTATTATGCTTGAATAATTATAAATGTTTATTTACAAAAATGATTTCGCAACATTTCCATAACAAATCTAAGGAAAAGACTCTTATTTTTCCTACTTTTGGTAAGCCCTATTTTATTCTTGTCAGCTTATTGACCCCAGTGGGCCAAGTGAACACCACTCACCTTGTGCAGGAATAGCCATTTCAGTAGTACTTTCAAAAAGAAGTAATGCAAATGATTAATGCAGTTGTTGACTAATGCAGCACTGATCAAAAACACTCGAATATTTAAGAAAACATAAGAACACAGATGAGATGGGTAAAAAAACTCCTTAGATTATTCTTCTTTTCCAATCAGAGAATCCCAGTTCTGATTCCATCTCCAACACAATACACGAATATTTTCCAGACAGCACAACTTGCATGGTATCTTATGGACACGTGCAGAGCTAATGCCTGTCTGCGGAACTGCACAAAGGAGTATTTTGAGATCTCCCAGTTTGATGGGATGATTCGAAGGCCAGACTGTGACTTGGCTTTTTTATCCCCCAGGAAGAGAAGCACAGGCTCACTGAGAACACACCACAGACTAGATCAGAGTGTATCATACTGACTGAAACAGTTAAAATGAACCGACCCCATTGTCCATAAATTACCTGCCTTCTCAGCTGGCTGATAAACATGCAAATGCAAGCATCATTCCAGGTGAACACCTCAGTGAGTGCTGTATGACACTGAACTGAAATCCTGCCTGGCATGTCAACAATGCTAATTTGTTAAACACCTTAGACAGCAAAATCAGAGAAAACTATCATTCCAAGTAGAATAACTGAGTATATTTCATGGTATGGGCAACAGACATGGTTGGCAATCTGTTAGAAAATGCTAATGTTCTGTGTAAGGCAAAACACAAATCAATGGGAAGACCTGGTTTTGGTGGGACTAAAAAGCCTGGAAAGGATAAATGCTGTTTAAACTGATGTTTTAAAGTGGCAGTTTGCAGAAACATCAATGGACAGCACCTCTACACTGTTAACATTGCAGCAAAATATATACTGTAGGAACCAAAGTTATTTTTCTTTTAAAACTGTATGTTAGACCTCTCGCTGCTATGTAAATACCTCAGCATAAGTTATGGCTTACTTCTGGTGTTGGGTGTACAGCACCTATTCTCTGAAAAACATGCTCCTGTGCATGCATGTGCAGGCTTCCCAGCAGTTTCTCAAGCAAGGGAAGTGTTCTCCTCTGCTCCACCCATCACACAGCAGAGCTGAAGAAAGCCCTAGGTTCTTTGAACTCCCTACTGTTTCCTTATCAAATCGTTTGTTTTTCAGCTAGAAAGGATATGTTCAGATTTATGAATATACCCTTCCAGTATGAAAGCAAAAAAACCCCCAATTGGCAACAAGTTTAAGGCAACCTGGGTTCATTTACTCTATTTCCTCTTACTGTTTCTTCAGATACAGTAGAAGGGGTGTTTATCCACTAAAAGAATGTCAGAAATATCAATTATTCATATACAGTTTCTACTTCCCTAAACTAGAACTTAAGGACTTCTAATTTCAGATTAGAAATAGCTTTCCTATATTGAAATACTTTCAATATACTTCAAGATAAAGGAAAAAGAAAAAAAAATGAACATTATATTTAATTTATAATGTAGTTGGTTTTATATTCTTAAGTGCTAGTTTTACTTCAAGTTGCAGTATTACAAAAATAATTCCAGAACTGATTTGATTTCTGCACCATAAACTGATTTGTTTTTCTTCTGTCATAAGCTGTGCCTAGCTTGTTATAAAATATGTGTTGTCAAAATATACACTTATGCTCTCAGTATTTGATTAATAATAGTCCAAGAAGGTAACTGAATCATAAAATTCTCTCCTAGTCCTTGTGGGATTAGTTATTTGAATGAATATGCACTAAAGATTTTTGTAGGAGGGCAGATAAGTAATGCTGTTTAGGTAATACTATTATTCCCTGGTGGCTTCACACTTGTGGTAGAAAAACAGATTCAAACAAGCACTACAGTGTTACTGAGGTTACAAATTACCTGGAAAAATACAGTTTCTATGGATATCATTTAATGAAGACAAGTCTTGCATGTCACACATCTAATAGAGTGTTTTGTTTATTTCTTTGCAGGTATAATGTAGTCTCCTAGTATTAAGCAGATTTTGCAATTCTTTTATACCATGGGATTTTAAAATACTAGTCTTTTATGTAGACCTTATTAAATTATAGACAGTAGGATGATCAGAACCTTATTGCACACATAGCCCAGTTGGATTTTTCCAGAGACATTGTGTTCTATCTTTTAAAAACAGTTAAATATGGAGATTTAGCACTATTAATACAAGCTTTCACAGAGAAGGAATACACTGTTCATGTATTTTAACTTAAAAAGCAAATTTCTGCCAGTGTTATGTCATTGCCTTACCTAATCTGAATATATTTGCAAACACTAAATTTTATTCAGACATCTTTATTACATAATATTGCTAAAACATCTATAGAGTGATTGATTTAAACAGCAATAGAAATCAGGAACAGCAGTACTGAAAAGACTAAGAAAAACTAAAATGCTATTTGTTTACATTCTGCAAAACCCAGCCTGGATCAGATAAACAGATGGCTTCTTTCTGGATAGAAATATTGCATAAGGTTCTGAAATCAAGCATAGAAGGTGGGAAGTGCAGCTATAAGCAACTGATGTTTTGCTTCCCATCACATTAAAATGACTTTCGGACCTGAAGTAGAATAATTATATTTTTGTCCTCAGTGCACAATTAATAAAAACCAACTTCTGAGCAATGCCACACCCTTGTGATTAAATAGTATTTTAAAAAATATTTAGATAAAGTCTGAAAAAATCAACCAAACATGTAGGCAGGAAATGCTGTTTGGAATGTACTCCCTGCAATGTACTTTTAGACCCAGAAAGCAGCCTAACTTCAGAATTCAATCAAGCAAAATCTAGTATAATCTCATTACAGCCTTTGCAGTTAATGAAACCTATTTAAATCTCTGACATTTTGATTTTTAGAGCTGACAAAAGCAAAAATTACTTGGTTTATATAATACAAACATACAGAAAGATAAGATTCTATCCTTTAGGTTATCCTAGCTATTTACCAAGCAATGCGTAATATGAAAAGATTACTCTTCTGCTACTCACTATTGCTCCAGGATTTCAGTAAATATTTGATACTGATTTCAAAGAAGCCTGAATCCTGCTGGCTAGCCATGTCTGCAGCATACAAAGAGGCTTCTATAATTCTGAGCAGCTGAAGTGGCAGGTACTATGTATGTAGATGTGACTGTCACCAGTCAGTGATGTAAACGAGGGGTCAGAGAAGGAAATGAAGTCTCCGCAGATCCACTTCTTCCGTTCATGGTAGGTAAGCTCATTAAAAAAAAAAAAAACGCTCAACAACAACAACAAAAACACACCATGAGATTTTTGTCCTTTGCTCTTCCTTCGGGGCTTGTACTTAATTCTGTCTGGAGAGTATTTTATTCCCTCGCCCCCTCTGTATGTATTTTCATTTATTCCATTCCAGAGCTGGGCAAATTTCTCCTGGTCGGTTACGGCATATGCAGCACCACAACACTTGTTCCACAGGCACAGTTAGAGCGTCTTCCCGAAGGGTGTCTGAGCCGTGCCTTTAATAGCGCGCAGTCTGCCTCTCTGAAGCTGTTTTCCCATCAGAAGCTGTCAGCCCGAGCTTGTGCACCTCGTCTCGCCAACCGAGTATCAATTCGAAGCCCCACCGAAAGCGTCTCTTCAGCAGCTGCAGGAATCTCACACACACTGCTCAGCTTTAGGGGGAAGAAAAGCACCCTCTAATGAACATCCTCTGCCTGCTCTGGTCAGCTGCTCTCCTTCCGCCTGTTTCCATCAAGAGCACGCTGAACTATACACAACTGCATCATGCTGCGGTAAAGCAGAGCTGCGCCCATATATCTGATTGCAGTGACGACGCTGGGAAGAAAAAGAGGCTCTCCCTCAGCCCAGTTGCACAAGAGAAGCACTTCCAGAGCACTAAACCCACGGCATTCAGACTGGCTGCTTCTGCTTTTCTTTCACTGCTACAGGAAAATGTGTTGTCATTTTTTTCTTGACACTTTCTCCCCCCACCCTTAACAAAGATGAGAGACAGCAAGCTGAATTCCTAACAGCAAGTAAGCTAGAGAGCTCCCTGCTTTGTATTCACCTCTGAAAGAGCCCCAGAAAACTCAGTTTGATATCATTTTTATCTTGAATAATGGTTTCTAAAAAGGAACTGAATTCACATAAGAAAAATGAGGCAGAAGCAATTTGCTGCTTGTTAATCTCTCTGTGTTTTCTACAAAACACTTAATTGCTAGGTACAATTTCCGTATTCCTAAGGTTTTATTTCATATAATCACACTACATCACTATGCATATTTTAATGGTAATGAAGAAAAATAAGAATCAGTTTCCAAACTACTTTTTGTTTCACATATTCTTGGTATCATCCTTCCAGATATTATTTCCTGGGAATAACAGAACTTTTTTTTCTCATTTAGTGAAATAAATTTCCTGCAGCATTTTATAATTATAGTATTTGAGACAAAATAGAGCTTGTCTGCTGCTGATTCTTCTATAAACTTTGTCAGCAATTATATTCACACATTATTTTTAGTTTCAGTATGCGTAATATTTGATGTTTGGATTGGAAACTGAGGAACACAAGGGTCATTGAGACCAAGCTCCTGTGGTTCTCACTGAAAATATGCTAAATGTCTTCTGCAAACATACCTCATCTAGAGATAAGGTTTTGTGTCCTCACTAATGAAAGGCTGTTGTAGAAACTCACTTTGTAAGCCTTCTTTCAGTTCCTAAATGAACTTCACTCAAAACCTGTTTACACCCTTTCATGGACATGAACAACCAGAAATGTTCAGAGTCTCTCCGGTTTGCTCTCACAAGCTATGTCCAAGAGAGCTGATGAGCTCTTCCTCCTTATGCTATTAATTATTGACCCATTGCTGTCACTCTGCAGCCCCAATTTATACTGAGACCCTCCTGTCCCATTTGTACCTTCTTCCCTACCCCTCCACTGACAAAGCCTCCTCATTGTGCCATCCTGTTTTAGCCAGCACACTCCAGCTGTTTATAAATAAAGTTAAATTCAACACCAAATAAGGGAAGTTCCAAGATTTAGGGCTGATGACTTCCCATCATCCCACTAATGGATTTTTCAGCAGACACAATGCCAAGTAGGTTTGGAAGTCCTTCTTCATCCTCACAAATACTGCATTAATTCCTACGTTCAAGGATTTAAGCAATAATTTCCCCTGTGGTGCTATATCAAATGATTTTCTGGAGATGATTGATATTTTAATTTTATTGCAACTCTCTTGTTGAAAATAAAAACAGGAGGTTAATTTGTAAGTAGGTGTATTTCCTAAATCTATATTAGATTATATCCAATTTTAAATTAAATTCACACCTTTAAATATAATCTCCCACCAAATTTTGTTTCAAAGTCTTGCGTGTCAAGCAGCCTCTCTGTTGATGCAGATCATTTTCTCTCCATAAAATCTGTGGTTTATATTTACAGGGCAGAATCTCTCTTTTGATATGCTCCAAAAATGTTTATTACTCAAGCTGCAACTTCATATGCCTGCTCTTCCTTGGAGATGAGTGAATGAATGGGAAGTTAACTGGTTTTCATAATGGGAATTTGAAGATCTTTGAGGGTTTTTTTCCACCTCACAATTGATTTTTTGTTCTGTTTGAATTACTCCTCCCGCCTCTGTTCTTCTACAAGGCAAAATGAAAACTAAAGGCAAAAGCATTCACATAGTTAGTGGTCAAATCTTATTTTTACTCCATCTCTCAACCTCAGTGGATACTGGACTCTTTAAAATCAATGTCTGAAGTTGTAAAGCAGCAAGAATGTTTAACCACTTGCTTTTCATTCCTTCTCATGGTCTTACTCAACTTATCTTTTGTGCTGCTGCTGTCGAGAGAATACCAGGGGTCATGGGTGACCCGTTGGCCCCATGGGATGCTCCTGAGGGTCCCATGTTTCCCTCACAGGCAAAATGAAAAGCTCAAGGTTTTGTTGGTTCGTTGGTTTTGGTGCTTTCAAGTTAAAGACATTTCAGACATCCTGCACAGGCAGTTTTCTTAACTGTCACTATTCTGTTCCTTTTTATTTCTCAAGTTTGTGTTTTCACATCTGCAGATCTATCCTTGCTTATTCTGAATCAGCGTGTATGAACAGGATCCAGTAAAGTTCCTGCCACTTGGTCTTCACCAGTTATCAAGTCTAAGCAATCTAACAATCTTTTCTTGACTTTGTGATAATTTGGTGAATAAATAAACAGGCTACGGCATCCAAGGATAATTGGATTTGACTACCATAGGTAGAGTTTGTGTCTGGGATATTAAAGTATGACCTAATGCCTACCTGCACTTCCCTGTGGAGTAACATTAAAAAGGCTACAGCTACATTCAGCTATTGGTCTAGGAGTGGCAGATCCCCAGCACCTTTTTTCCTGACTTTCGCCAAAGCGATATGGAGCCAAAGTAACCCAATTTCATGTACAGTAGGTCTTTTTAAAGCATTGCATCACCACATTAATGCAAAATCTCACTGCTCTCACCATTTAGTATTCTTTCTGAAGAACCTGTCTACCTACTGTGTACTTCCACTGACAGTATGATGTTGTACTAAAATACTGAAAAGCTTAATGCATATATTAAGACAAAGCATATTAAAGAAAAACACTGTCACTCTTAGAGTCTATATTTTTAGCATCATATGAATGAGTTCATACGCAATGGTTGTTGTTAATATTTACTTCAGGTTTGATACACCTCCATTATCAGTTCTGCTTTCAAAAGTATCACCCATAACATAAATGCCTCAGAATTTAACTTTTGTTCTAACAGCTTCTTTAAAATTAGAAGTATAATTAATTGAAATCTTGCTAATTTCTATCATTAGTCATAAAATATTTTTTTCATTTAAATACTAAATTAAATTGAAATATTTGCCAGTCTAAATTTTCAAGTAAGACATCTTCCATATATAATGATTTTACTCATATTTTGGAAACACTCCTAAAACAGAAATAAGACACTGAAATGGCAGAAACATCAGCACTCTACTTTAGTGTTCTGAACTTATTTTTGGGAGGGTCACAAGACTAAGATGTTTTCAAGTTATATAGCTTCCACTTTCATTCCTGTTGACTTTGCAATATTTACAATTTAATTACATATTCCAGGCTGTGAAAGAATAGGCAGGCATGAGCATACAAAATCTATCAGTGAAAGTAAACTCTCTGATGAGGGGTATTACAGACTTACATATTTACAAGTATAGTTGGCTCCTTTATTGTGATATTACTACTGGGAATTGACAATAGCAATGTAGCTTTTTTTTTCACCAAAAGAAAACACAGATCCAAAATGTAAGGCTTTTCATGTGTCTACTGTGATGATTACCATAAGCATTGTGTAAACTATGAACATTTCTGTATAACTCACACTCCACATTTGTGACACACAGAGCACCTTCTGTTCTCTCATTGTGTTCTGAGATCAGAGGTAACACATATCCAGGAACCTTGGTTACCTGGCTAATACCCTTCTCTGATGTCTGAACAAAGTCTGGACCTGTGGAGTTTTCACACTCCAACTTTGGGAAAAAGAAGCTGGGAGATGCTGTCCATCAGCATGGTCAGAAGTGTTCTTGTGAGCAGAATGCTGCACGAACAGCTATTGCCACTGCGAAACATCTGAAAAACAGACTTCCAAAGCTTTCACTCAGTAAAGGAATGAGAATAACAAAACCACATACTGCTGGAGGTATTCACAACATCTATCTTGAGGAATCCAGCTCAGATGCCTACACTGGGAGGTGAGTGCCTTCAGCATGACACAATAGTTCCAAAGAGTTTCAGTAAAGAGCACAATTGTTTGTTCAAAGCAGTCTGTTTCTCCTCACTGTATACACGATACTTAGGGAAACTACTTTTGTAAACTGGATTTTTAGATTCTTAATATTTAGTGCCATAGGTACCAATTTTGTTTACAGTTTTAGTGACTACTGTTTATTACAGTCATCCAGGCAGTTTAGTCCTCTATGTTTTCAGCAGTGCTTGCAGGAATCCTTAAAAAAGCACATGGAGATTTGAATATAGCACAGTCTTGCACAATCTTCTAGGGCTCATTTTAGCTTGGTATGAAAGGGCCTATGTGGATTTTGCAATCTTAACTCTTCAGAATCTGAGGCTAAATGCGAAGAGTAGCTGAAAGCCTCTAAGGGATGACAATAGTAACAAAGCAAATATAGATTCAAATTTTGCCTTCCAAGCTGTGATGTGGACACAGATCTCAAAGTCAAAAGTAGCTCTGTTGAAAGACTGAAGGTTTTAGCATGCTTTATTATTATTATTATTATTGTTGTTGTTGTTGTTGTTGGCTTTATACAGCCTTTTCTTCTTATTTTGGATCAAATACTACGTCCTTGTAGCCAAATAATACTGTGTGTTGAATTATACCTGTGTCTCTGATTTCCATGGAATCAGACTGGATTCACACTGGTACAGTTTCTGTAAAAGTTTAGCTGTCTGGATTTTTTCACCTCAGGAATAAGTAAGGGCTGCTTATTAGGGTCTTTGTGGTTTTGATACAGTCTAGTTCTCTTGGGCAAAATAACGCAACCCTACAAAGAGTGATTCCCAGATTTGATTCCAGTGCAGAACCCACCTCACAGAGGAAAACAAAAAGGATAATGTCATGTCCTGGGATAAGCTGCATAGTATTCATGATTTCACGCTCCCTTCTCTGGGAACCTCTTCCTGCTCTGCTCTTGAAAGACTGCGCTAGCTTTCAGATGGATACTGGTCATAGTTCAGTGGTATTCCAATGCCTAAATATAGGTGTCCAGCATGATTACAGATACCCTAAGTTATGGGAGCTATTCGCAGAGACTGGCACACATGACATAACACATACATTAGATCCACAGCTTTACTAATGTCTTCTGCTAAAATCAAGATCAAAATTAAGCAAATTTTATGTACTATGCTGTTCCATGTTTTAACAAGGTAAAACCAAACATCTTGCTCTGATCCCAATTAAAATTACGGAGTGACAGAAAGCACTGCAGAAAATAAGATTTAATTAAGGAAATCTCGTTTAATATGGTAATCTCTAAATAAAGGAATAGAAATCCTTCTTAGTTTATGTCTCATTAGTTTTGCTGCACCATTTTGTTTTGCCTCCTGTTTGTAAGTGACTGTTCAGCTATTGCCACCTAGTGATGGGAAGCAAAACAGGCAGAAACAACAGAACGGTAAATAATGCATAGGGAATGCATGTTTACATCATAAACTGTGTCAAAATAGAAGACAGCAGCATTGAAATGAAGCACGTTTGTATTTCCGAAGCAAGGGCATCAGGCAACTTGGGTACAGCTATATGAAATACTTAAATAGAAACCAAATAAATGGTATTTAATAGAATAAAATAACATATTGTCATAGATACATTATAGATTCACACATTACCCAGCTCTCATCCTAAGCTTGTTCAATGAATTCATTAGAGTAATTAAACAGGTTGTAAGGAGTTTGTGCCTTACCTGTAAATAATAAATGACAACTAGGCATTTTGCAGAGGATTAATTGGTTAATGTTGGAATTATGCCTTCACTGTTATCCTTGTCTTGACTTTTCTTTGAAGCTGTCAAACTGACATGTCCTCTTAGGCCTGTGTCATTCACCTCTGAGTTTCTCCCTAGCTGAACAGTGTCTGGAAGCATCAGCCAGCCAGGAACAAATTGTGTTTTCCCAGACTTACCATACATGTGCTGAAAATACACCATCCTGTAAGCCATTAGGAAATCTGCACCACTATCACTGGGGCACGGACTCAGGCAACGCTGATGCAAAAAATACTGCTGTGCATGTCAAAACACAGCCTGTGTCCCACAAGTCCACAGGCATCAGCAAGCACAAAGAATAACTTGAGCAGTATTTTCTTCCTGCTTTTCACCTGAAGTTTCCAGGAACTATCCCTAAACAAGCTGTTTTCCGTTACTGGAATCCTATAAACTTCTTCCCTTCTCAGTATTGTAACAAACCTTTATCTGTATTTTAGAGATAAGGTTATATATCATACTCTCCAAACATCAAAAGGTGTCAGAACTTCCTCATAGCAGGAAATTTCCAAACCACCACTGAAGGTGACTCTGATTCTGGGTGCTTGTTTCAGAGATGAGATGGAGTAACTGAACCCCACCCACACACTCAAAGTATAATTTGTAATTGCTAATTTACTCCTAAGAGATTGGTACCAGGTCTAGGACAGAAGGAATCCAGACTTGGTGGTTGTCCCTCTTTTCCTCACGTTATTACATGTATTTCCTCATTACACAATGCATAGACTGAACCCCCAAACACTGCAAAATTCAGGGCCGTAATAAGTCGCAAACTCCCTCTTCCCTCTTCCACTTCCCTTCTTTCAGGCAGTTGTATGTCTTCTACCCTCCAGGAAACTGTGGGAGGGCAGAGAAGTGGAAGCCAGGAAGGGGAAGGGCTGCAGAATGCCCATTGCTAGATATTCACAATCATGGAATGGTTTGGGTTGGATGGGAACTTTGAAGATAGACTGTTGCAGACCCCTGCCATGGGCAGGGACACCTTCCATTACATGGCTTTGTTGTTCAAAGCAACCTGTTTGTTCCTGCAGGGTCTCTAGGGACGGCTCACAATTACTGCACATTACTGTAGCTGAGATCATAAGAGTTCTCGGCTTTATTTATCCTCATTCTTTGCTCACAGGCACACCCTGAGATTCCAAGCACAGCTTTCCCCCTGTTCTGCCAGGGCCATGGAGCTAGGGAAAACTCCCCTTTCCTCCCCAGGCCTGTGGGAGGTAGCTGGATGGGAACCTGCCTTGGGAACGGAAAAGGTCCCAATTTTTCAGAGAGGTGCCCAAGATGTGACAGAAAGCACAGCACGACAGGCAAGGAGGGGGGGTGTACCCACTCGGAGTGGTGAGCTGATACCAAAACAAGGCACCCCTGACCCACAAACCATATCACACACCTCAGTTTTGTCTCCCTTGTAGAATAACATGTTCAAAATACTCATTTTCCACAAGACACTTCCCTGTAACGTGTTGCCCATGTATAATGTTTTCATTGATTATCTAATTAGGAGGTGGAATTTTCAGTGCAGCAGCTCCAATTTGTTCTCTAATACTAATCCATCCCTCAGACAGATCTTATCTCAATGTATGCACTTCCTGATTTTTAACACAAATGTTTTCTTGAATCTCAAATACATTTACAGATTTATTTTCTTTCTCTTAATTCTCCCAGATCAGTTCTTAAAGTTTTTCCTGACTTTAAATAAGATGGTCCAGTGACAGGCTACTTGCTTACCTGTTCTTTTTTTAAACTTTGCTTTCCATTCTCTCATTCTGTCTTTAATTATTAACACTTCTTCCTTTCTGGCTGACCTATTTGGATACTCACACCTCAATGTTTATATTATTCTGCGGAAAGGTATCCTTCTGCCTATGTCCCTTTGCTCCACTAGAAGCATCAACCTTAGAAGATAAGTCAATTTCTCTCATAAAATGAGAACAAACATGTTGGAAGGATTTCATCCAGCTTCCGCCTACTATAGATCAAGATGAGATGGATATGGGATCAGACTATACTACATTTGCTGCCTCTTACACCTTCCTATCAGGTATCAGGCTCTGCCTGCTATCAGAGCGAGGGTCAGACCAGCAGGCATCGGGTTTGAGCTGGCACACGTGCCCCTGCAATGTAAACACCTCCAGTCTCCTCAGATGGGCCTTATGCATACAGTGTCCACCCTGAATGATTCCAAAAAACACTACCTCTTGCAACAGCTGCATAAGGATGACGTGGCTGAAACTGGGAAGCTGAGCACCATCAGATTTAGCTGGCCATAGGTTACCTACCAGTTTTTCAGATAATAAAGTATCAATTTGTTTGTAGCACTGCCATGAATTTTCCTTTCCTGACATGTACTTCCCTGACATGTACTGCCACAAACAAGACTGTACACCCTTCAGAGTAGGACTCAGGCCCCTGCTGTGAGTGAAGTGCTTGGAATAGCTGGAGCCTGGCTCATTACAGTGTAAGAGCTTTTTTCTGTTTACTCAGAGGTGCTAATAGACAGTTCAGGTTCAGGGAGCTCAGATCAGTGCTAAGTTAGACCAGGGACTTAATGGCTATGCTAGATAACATCTACAATTTAAAGAACTTTTTTGTTTCAAGGTGGGAAGAACTAATACTTCAAAAATCAAGATTACCCAAGAAATCATGCCAGGTGGTAGAACAAAAAATAATCTTTTCTTTCGCTGACTGTAGGTTATAAACAGGACATGCACATACACTTCTTAGATCACTTGATACCTTTAATAGCTAAGCTGTCACCATGCCCTTCATCCTTTTGAAAATACTTCTGAATATCCAAAGTAAACATACCTTGCTGTCAGCAAAAATCTTCATGACTCAAGCCACTGGCTACTTTACAGCAGCTTTAAATAAATGACTGCCTTGAGGTACTGTCAGGAAAAATCAGGCCATATGATTGTACAGTGAAATTTCTGTTTCTCATGGTTGCTTTTCCCTCACATTCCTCATTACATAAGGACGACCCTTCAGTTACAGCTTCTGCCTTAGTGCTCTCCTGTTATTATTCAAAATGATTTTCTCCATTCTTTCAAGAATTGATGTCAGTAAGCCATCTGAATCCTAATCAGTTGTTGAAGAGAGAATATGTCTTGTACTTTGTACTTTTAAATTCTCTTCAGTATAACCCTCCTAGGCAAGCACTGGTGAGACACAGCATCTAGAGTTTACTATGTAACACCCTTAACTTGCACAACAGTGTGTTTAGATGCTGGATAGATATGAGACAACAATTTGGATTTAAAAAAACCTCACTGATCTTACATAAGAACACTTGCTCTGACTTGCAAAATTTTTTCTATTTTTTTTTTTTAAGTACTGGGAAGCAAGACTTTTTTTAAAATTTAATTAGAGCATTATCTGTAAGTATGTATTGTTTCACCTTCTGAACTAATCTGTGCCAGGAGAGATCTCAGTTTCAGAGAGTTGTTTCTTATTGCTTTTCTTCCCCCCTCAACACAGTACTTTTTAACTGATGAGCACTTGTTCGAGGTCTCTCCCTTGCTCTGGTGAAGGTTTTCCAACAACAACACTTTGATCTGCGTACAGGCAATAGAGCTCCAGCATCCTCCAACTTGCTGCTGTTCTACAGAAACACAAGCGTCCTCACAGACGCCCAGTTAAAGATACCTGCAGTCTTTGTAACTGGGTCTTTTATATCCTTCAGAGTCCATCCCTTCCTGCTAAACAAAAAAAAATGGCTTGGTTCTCGCAGAGATATGAGGTCTAATACAGCTGCCTGCTTATGCTGGAAAAAGGTAAATTACCTTCCTACTGTTTAGGAAGATTATGTTACTCTAGGTTTCTTGCATCCTACATTTGAATGGAAACTGCAATTTAGTGAAAAAATGTGCAAAACAAAATATAAAATCTGCTTTTTATTAACTAAAAGAAAAAAGAAAGTACTTTAGGCTTAGTACACAAGGAAGAAAGCACAGTAAGATATCACATTTTAAATTGAACAGTTTCCTAGAAAAAGCAGTAGTAATTATAGTTGCTTTAACTACACTTAAAATGATTAATGATTTTGAGTCACCACAGCCTAGATTTTCAAAGGCATTTAGCTTCTGAAACATATAACAGTTGCTTTGTATATTATTAAATGTCTAATCTGGTTAAGTATCAAACTCCCATGTACTTGTTTGTCCACTGCATCATTAAAGGCTTTGAAAACCTAAACTAATTTTTAAAAAACTTATTAAAATTAGCAGATCTTATTGTCTCCCTTTTTTTTTTTTTGCCAGATCAGAAAGGAAAATAGTTCTTTCTTTTTCATCTCTGGTTTGGCTTCTCAGCTGTGAAGTGAGACCTAAAATATAGGATATATAACTGCAAACAATCCACTGAGACAGAATACTTTTGTTTGAATATGATGCTTAGATCGGGAAAGAATCCAGTTAGCTTTTATAGCAACCTAATCCAAAAGGGAATGGTGATCATAAAAAAATAACAGCTGGGATTGACCTACTCTGAAATCTTTCCATGCAGCTGCAGGCGGTGCTGGGTGTGGAACCTGAGCTCATGCTCAGTCGGGTACCAGTGCTCAGCGACACCGAATCCTCCCGACTCACACGGGGCTCCAGCGCATGAACCTCACCTGAACTCTTCCACAGATCAAGGCAGGTCATCACCAGCTACTGACTAATTCAGTGAACTAAAAACGTAGCATCAGCACAGGCAGAATCCTTTATAAAATGGAAACTTCTCCAAGAACAGCAAGATACTTCTCCCCTATCTGATAATATGACAGATTTGACCCAGAGTGTGTTTTCTTGTTTGATTAAGCTAACCTGAGATTGTGCTACTGTTGAAAAAGCTTTGAAATTCTTCCATCCTCTCCCTCTTCCCCATAATTTCCACCAGGTCTCCTTGTGCTGGCACTAGTCAGGAGCAGAAGTTTGATTTGAGCAACAGGTGTATCTTGGGGCTCCAGTGTTACCTTCATTACCTTCAGTAGTGAATGAGGTTATGAATATCCCCACAGAGGCACGTGAACACTACGGTCAGCACCAATGAAGGCTGATGGTTGTTTAGGTGGGGGAAAGAAGCAAAGGAAAATAATGCTTCTAAGTTGACAAAAAAACCCCATCCTGTTTTAAAAAATCAGAGACATGCTTTTCATAGGTATTACATGGTTAAATAGCTTTCCCAACTGCACTGTGTTTTATAGTAAGAACATTTTTCCAAGCCACTTTTCTGTCTGAGCTCTTACTAAACTTTGGCTGTCGCAGGAACAGATATGTTTTAGCTCTAATTGCAAGAAGCATGGTCAGAAAATGAACTTGAAGAGTAAAAAAGCCAGGATGGACAGTGATAATTAGTCTGTATAGGATGATAAATCTGTTGAAGTTACTGCAACTGTTCCTTCTAGGTCTCTACTGGGAGAAAGGAGCAATGCTAATGCTCATGGGAGTTCCTTCCGCTATTCTCCGCTATTCCTTCGGCAAGTATCAGGAGTGGAGGAAAGCAAGGGAGCTTAGAAAATAAAGGTGTCTGCAACTCCTGCAACAATAGACCTTGCTTATAGGCAACACACAATGAAGTAGGCCTATAGGACTGCTTGACAGTTTTACCATAGTAGATTCTATATTCTGGAAAGATTTAGTGAGAAAGATTGCCAATGAACAAAACAATCAGGAAATGCCTAAACAATTATAATAATCTTGAAGATTAGAGTAAGAGAATTGGTAAGATTTTCAGTAATACAGAGTGAACCAAAGTACTTGTAGAAGTAGTAGGGGAAATACTGAAGAAAACTGTTAAAATTGTTTTAACTTGACTTTTCCTTTCATTGAGCTTCATGAGATTCCCATTAAATAGTCCTGGTTCCAGTATCAGCCCCTGGGCTACGCTGTTAGTGACTGACCTCCTGTGAGCCTTCATGCTGCCAGTCACAACCCAGTCAGTCCAGCAGCTCAGCCTTCAATTCACCTCACTGTTCACTCATTGAGTTTGTATTTCATCATTTTGTCTATGATGATGGTCAAGGAGATACCGTCTAAAGCTGAAACAAACAACATCCTTTGATCTTCCATCATCCACTAGCTGCCTATCTATTGTTTTAGAAGGCTATTGAGCTTGTAAAGCACGATTTCCCCTTCATACAAACATGCTGACTGCTCCCGGTCATCTGCTCTTCTTATGTTTGGAAATGGATTATAGGATTATTTGCCCCATCACTTTTCCAGGGATTAAGGTGAAGATTACCAGCCAGCAGTTTCCGTATCCTCTTTCTTGCCCTTCCTGATGAAATGAGTCACATTTGGTCTCTTCCAGTCCTCAGGAACCTCCCCCAGTAGCCATGAGCTTTCAAAGACTATCAGGACTGGTTGGACTATGATGCCAGTCAGCTTCCTCCCCACTTGTGGTTGCATCCTGTCAGGTCCCATGGATATCCAACTTGTTTCAAATGCTCCCTAACCTGTTATCCCTGTACCAAGAGTAAGGCCTTAGTTCACGCCTTCCCACTGGTCTCTGGGCCCTGTGATTCCTGAAGATGTCCTGAAGGTAAGGACTTAGGTAAAGGCAGCATTGACCACCTGGGCCTTTTCCATCTCCATCACCATCATTGTCCTGGCTGAGGAGTGAAGTTTACACAGTCCCTGAGACCTCTTTTAGGACGGGCTTTCAAGTGGGAAGAATAAAAATATAACAATAGATTATGCAGAAGCATTCTTAACCCTGAAATCAGATAAAGGACAAACTGTGACACTACTCTTTTTAAAGAGTCCAACAACATTTAGTATGACAAATCTAAACTTAAATTACATTATTACTAGCTTCTAAAGAGAGAACTGCTGATTTTCTAGTTCCAGAATGGATTTAAAATTGGACTTGTACACATATGTTTTGTTTATCCTCAATTCACTGGGCAGAAAATTACATTTCAGACCCTAAAATTCCATCTTGTGAGCTTAATTTAGTCTCTGGTATTCTGCTTTTCTTGTCATCTTTCTTTCACCCTGGCATTTTTCTGTAATAGTAAAACCTCTGCTGCAGATTAGACTTTTTACTTTGGAACAGAGCCTCAGCAAGTAGTGGAAGTTTAATACATGAATGATTCTCTACAGAGGAGTCAGTAACTGTCCATGATAAATCTAAGCAAGCCTTATCAGAAGTACTTTATTGTGACTCACTGAACAAACTGGTGCTGAGTTTTAATGACCTCTGTGGTAATTAAAGTTATGTCTTGCTGGACAGACTGGTGATTCAACCATGTAGGACCATGAATGTCATGCCTGCATTAACACCTGGGGCTCTTCTCTTGCCACGAGGCCAGGTGCATGTAGCAGCCTACGAGTGTACAGCAAAACATTCTCTAAATGCTGGTGGTAACATCCAGTTCTCTCTCGATTCCTCAGTTTTCGCCAAATTATGAACTGGGTCTGAGAATTTTTAGAAGAGTTATCCAGGCAAAATGCAGAAGAAATGGAGCAACTTTGCTAGAGAGAGATTTCTCTGACTTGTATAAAAAGAACAGGAGAGGACAGGCCAGCAAGAGACTGACTACCTCACAGATCCTAAACAATGCAGAAAATACAGGAGAAATGAGGTTACAGTTAGAAAGATGGCACTTCTGACCATCCCTCTCCTTACCAAAATACAGACTTAACATTATGCTTACAAATTATTGTGCCAACCTTTTACTGTTTGCAGCATAAATTACCCAGAAAAAGTTTACTCTAGTAGCAGATAATTCACAACAAATTGAGCATATAGATACCATATAGATAGTCAACCTCTAACATGTTCTGCAACTAAAGCATGTTGCCATTACAGCCAACATGAAACAGTAACTCCAAAGACACAGAGCAAAACCCCACAGAAATTCACATCAATACCCTCAAGCAGCTATAAACCAACTAAATAAATAAAAAGCCCGCTACACAACAGGTCCTTGTAAGAGGAGCCATGGGATTGTGTCACAAACAATATACATTTCATAACTACAGACATTTTTTTCCTTGAAACAGAAATATCTTCTAGTAATAGATGGAAAAGATTTTTTATTTTAATAAATGTTATGTACAACTTAAGTATATGATTAAAAAGCATGAACAGACATTTGTTGGGTCTTTGAAATTGCATCTAAATATAATACTGCATTTTAGCTTTCCATACCAGCTACACATTAGTATATCCAGTGCAAAGGAATTTAAATTGATATCATATTGTGAAAAACTCTGCAATCTCAATTTCCCAAAAACCGCCAATACAATAAAGAAGGTCCTGAGCTACTCATGTCATGTTCCTAATTTGAGATCTAACTCCCAAAGTTAATAAAAAACCACATTACAGAATCATCGCTCTTAATTAATAACAATAAAGGAAATTAATATGAGAGCTACCTTCTTTACAAAAACCTAAATATATGAACTCAGCATCTATCTGCTTACAGCTGGTTTACCAGAAGTACCATAAGGATTTCATTCATAAGGCCATCTTTTATCATGAGAAGCAGTAGAAAAAAATTCTTCCAACTCCCTTTAGTTATGTTCTAAGAGTTTTCATTAGCTAGTCTTTTGTAATTAAGATGAATTCTACTATCTGCATCCATCTTCAGACACAACAGTCTAGAACCTATACAGATTAATAAAATACTGATTTTTAAAATGCTTCTTGAAATTAAGCAAGTATTTTCAGAAAATCCTAAACTTCTTGTTGTAGTTCAACTTTGGGTACAGAAAGAGAGTTAAAAAAAAAAGAAAATTAAGACAACATTTCAATTTTTTATTTCAGAGATTCCAAGATTATCAGGTGATTTATCCTGGATACAGTATGCTTCAATTAAATGTGTAAATGTGTAAAGTATAAATAGCTGAAAGTTAGTTACCTGCCAAATGCCGCCAACATGAGTACAAAAGTATCTAAAATTAAACAAGCACTATAGAAGAAATATATTTTGAGTGATTTTTATGCAGTCCACAGGCCCATCAGATTGCCAAGAGAACATACTTCAATGTCATTATCTACACATGCTTATGTGAAAATTGGTCTTCAGGAGAGGAATAAAATATCAGAAGGCTAAATCAAAGCCATTATGACAACCTTTAGGTCTGATTCTTTTAAAACACTTTACTAGGTTCATAAGCTTTTCATTACTGCAGATGCACTACTGTAAGACTTTAAAAACAATGTCGGTCTTCCATGTATTAAAATATGCATTTCACAACTCTATGAAAAAAATTATTGTCAATCTGTCCAATCCACTAGCACAAAAAATGTATCTCTGAGGGCCAGAGACAGGCATATTTTTATGGTGATTGCACTGTTCACAGTGCATCTTAAATCGGATAAAGAGAATAAAAAGTTCTATTGCCTCTTGAGGGTCAAAGAAAGATTCACTTAGAAATAATGTCAACAAACGCTCGTGGACTTACTGCACATGAAATGTAGTTAAGGCTACTACGATTTGACATAAAGAATGACTGACTTGTTCTTAAATATTTTAAAATATTTTTGTCTGTTTCCTATTTTGCTAACAGTTCTTAGGACTCTGTCTTCTATTTTAAAATTCTATATGTTTTATATTGATATACTTTTTTGGAGATACAACCAGTGTTGAATATTAGTTCATTGCTTCTTCTTGAAAACCACATAAACATACAAAACCCCAAAACTCTTATTTCCCAGAAGGTGAGGATTTGGCACAAGTTTTAAGATTTTCCTCCACACTTTAATCATTATCCCCTACAAAGGACACAGCAGAGAGCCAAAGGATGAAACTGGCAAACCAAGTTAGTAAACCAGATTCTTTTTTCCCATGCTACTTCTAAGGCAGCACACACAGAAATCTGTGTTGAAATCAGGATGCAAGTGCTGTAATTGCTTCACAAAGTCTTTCAGCACAGTGCAGTCTACAAATACTTAGACATTTAAGATTTGAGGTATATTACTGTGTAATACAATGGTTTGTTCACTTGAACACTGGAGTCTGCTTTCAAGAGGAGTCTTAACATCTATAACAACCGATGGTGCCAATTTAAATCTAGGAGACAACTGAACAGTTTTTAAAACAAACAAGCAACAAATCAAAACACAAAAATCCAAGCCATAACAGCAGAAGAAGCCTTCCTTATCTTAACCTCACCTTCCCCCCTACCTTCTCTCTCATTTCCATGTTCAAGTTACTCTCCAACAGACATAGAGAACCTCCTTAAAGTCCCAAATATAACTTAAAGATGAGACAGCATTTTCATCACTTGCTTACAAGAACATTTGAAAATCATTCTCCCCACTCCATAAAATGCCAGTGAACGCAAGAAGAAAACGAGTCTGACAACATGCATCTGTTACATCAGACTTCATGCAGAATCCAGAATTTTTCTCTGAATCATCAACCCATCCTTCCTGAAAAAAATGTCACTTTAATAGAAATAGGCAAGAACTAAAATGCTGAAGAGTATATTAAGTAATATATATATAAATATGTATAAGACCACAAAAAGGCAGAAGGCCAGATCAAAGCAAGATATTATCAGTAATATAATTTCTGTTAATAAAGCAGTGGCCACTCACCCAAATCAATGGGTGGACACACAGTCAGCAATGCACCAATGGCATATCCTAACACAAGGCGCAATAAAAACCAGTAACACAGAACTAACGCCAGCTTACAGTATGAACAGCAAATAACAAAAAATGCTACCCCTCCCTCCTGCATTTTCAATCAGCAGAAGGTCTTGGTAACAGTATTAATGGGAAACCAAGACAATGTTTTCAAGTCAGGAAGGAAGAGAAAAACTTTGGGACATGTCCGACTTGCCTTTCCTTCTACTGGATGGTACTGGTAAAATGCAGCACCAACACAGGCCAATCTCCCAGCTGTCAACAGGGGTACCATAAGTGAACAGCAATTATCATATGCAGATCACAAGCATACATTATTGCCATGCAGTGCAATTTATTCGGAGAGGAGGTAGGATATTCAAATCTTCACCAAATTAAAATACTGAACACATAACATTATTACTCATTTGAATCAAGACACATACTGTACCTATGACTTTAAGCATCCTTATTAAAAGTAATTAGATTTTGGCAAGCCTTTCCCAATTAACACAGCCAGTCAAAAGTAAAACATAAGTCATACATACCGGCTGTCTTAGCTGCATGACTCATGAGAAATTAAATAACTTATTCATGTCACTGTTGAACAACTTTTAAGAATTCTTCTTTTATATAAAATCCTTTCTTTCTTTCATTACTTTTCATTATTATAGTTTACATGCAAATATGGCATCAAATCAACTTACTTATTTTAGAAAGTGACTTTGCTAGACTGTATGCTGGTCTGAATTCCAGAAATGCTTTGAGAGAGTACCTCAAGACTTCTAACTGCGACAGTATTTTCACTGGAAAAAAAAAAAGAAGCAGTGAATTTGTCACAAAATGCTAGCTATTCTCTTGTAAAATCACAGACTTTCAACCTACATTCTAATTTTGAGTAGCTCTGTAAAGTACTGTTTGTTAACCACTGACCTTCGTTACATTAACTCGCAGCAACACCACACTGCTTTTACCAAAGTAGAGATCATGTGCTGTCCCACGGAACACACAGAGCTTATTTTGGCTGGGAAGACAACACCTGAGGCACAGGCATATGGCCATGAAATGGAGGCATGCCTGGTCCTGGGAGAGGCAGAAAACCTCAAGTATTTTTCTCACCTTCCATTCTTCAAAACTGACATATCAGTGAACAAGCATCATTCAACAATAATACAGACTAACTGCATATGCAAGTGATGAAGGAGAAGAGAAAAAAGCTTACAAGATCCTAATAACAGTACTAGAAGTGGATTTTCAATTGTACTTACTTAAACAAACATCCCTAGCTGACAATACTTCCAAGTAGAACTTTACCATTGTATTTTTTTAGCACTTTGACCTTTGCAATTCATGTATTATTTATTCTATTTTCTACAGAAAATTAACATACCCAGCCAAAATCTCATGGTCTTTGCCATGTATAAAGAGAAAATTCAAACAACAACATCAGCAACTTTATTTCAAAAAGAATAGGAGTAAAAACTCACCCTACACTTCCCTGGATTAAAATAAAAAAATACAGACTAATTTTCTTCAGGCTAGTGTGCTGAACTGAGAGCATATCAGCAGATCTGTACAAACTCCACTAATTAAGGTGATGAACCTCTCTACAGACAATAAATGGCCATATAATGTTGATTATGCTCCCTTGTGCCTGTGTCTTTTTTTTAAAAAAAAGCATAACCATAAAACAGTAAAAACTAAAATTTGTATATCAGCAGTTGATAGTAATGAAGTCCTGAAGTATACAGCAACTCTGAACATACCAGATTTAAAAAACAAGAAGAAATGAAGTGCTTTGTAAAAGAAGAAAAAGGTATCTCTTTGAAGAGAAAAAGGTGTAGTGTATCCCTTGGGCAATGCCATGGTTTCTCAGCACGCAGTTTCTGTCTTGCCCTTGCCATATGGGGATGAACACAATAACCCAGTGATACCACTGGTTGGATAGTCCCGCCTAGGCATACATGAATGAATAACTTCATGATGGCAGGACAGACAGACAACTCACTTTTCTCAGGTTTCAATCCTCATTTTTAAAAAGTGAGCTTCTAGCTATCACAGTCAAAAAAAAATTGTAAAAGAAGCCTATTGCATGCAAGACCCCTCCCTGAGTCTGCACCAAGACTGCAACAAGAGTCCCAATGGATGGACTGACGTATTTCCTTGCAGCTCAATGCCTTGGTGTGTCACTATTCACTATTTTATTAGTAAAGCTCTATAAGATAGAATAAAAGGAAAGAAAAAAACAAGTCCATTACTTCAGAATAAATTGTGACAATGTCCTAAATGCTAAACAGGTAATGTTGTTATAAAGACTTAGCAGAGATGCAGGGATTAGAAGAATGTGGAAGAGACAAAATGATATAGATTTAAAATATTTATTTTAACAGATGACTAGGATGAAACAAGAAAGCAGGAATTATCACGTTCTTCAAATTCTTCATTCATCCAAAAGACTGTAGAGCAAGTCTGTCTATCTGTTTATTTATATTTACATTTAATATCTATCCATCCATCCATCCATCGCAAGTGCTCAAGGTCAGGTCTGACAGCACTTCGAGCAACCTGCTAATCATGAAACATGTCCTTGCTCACAGTAGGGTGGTTGTACTACAAGGATTTTAGAAGCCCCTTCCAACCCAGACCATTCCCTGATTCTATGATACGGCTCTGTTTCCATTCCAACCTACATTTACAGCGTGAAAGACAATGGTCTAGAGGACTTCAGGCTTACTTTGTTAACCTGTTTTCAAAAGCAAATCAAGTAAAGCTTCTCCCATGTATCCTGCTGACCTACCCAATGAAAGGCTACACCCATCTTTCCATCATGCTCCATCAATTGCTTATAGGAATCAATTTGCATTACCTTCGAGTTAAGTGCCCTTGAGTGTACAGTAACACATCTGCAGTGGATTTCATAAGCATAATGGCAGTGTTCCAGACACACCAACTGCATTAAAGTGCTCATATCTGACACAGCACAAAGAATGGAGTACTACTGCTAATGTGGTAATTTGGGAGGGTGGGAAAAGAGCAGAGAGAAATAATTGCTTTAAAAAAAAATCACAGAATAAAGGGGAAATCTGGATAAGCACAACAGAGTATGGGTTTTGTACACCAAACACAAGGCTGATATTGAATATATTTTTTCCTAACAAAAATGTCGATGTACAGGAAAAAAACTGAACAGTTACAGGAGGAAAAGACCCACAAACACAGAGTAATTAAGGGGCAGAAAAGGTAAGTAAACCATAAAAAGTGGCAACTGAGATACAGATAAGATGTGAAGTCAGGCAAGATACAGAGGGTCTGTCCTGTCCAAAATAAGGTGATTTGAGAGTCACCAACAGACCACATCACCTTAGGAGGTGCCAGTTCAGGCCATGGAAAGCCCAGGAGCCTTGGGCACGTTTGAGTCATCTGACCTGAGATCTGCTAAGGCTTTTGCAGTATTTTAAGGTAGAGAAGTAGAACAGGAAGGAGGAAAAAAGCTCTATTTCCTGAGGCGTTGAAATATTTCAACTACCTTAACAAAGGTACAATAGAGGATCTAAATCGCACACAAACAATACAGCAGCCCTTGTTAGCTTTTAACATTGTACTCCCATTCCTTTACCAGTGTTTCAGCTCTTGAAAAGGTACCCATGCAAGCTTAGCTGTCACTAAGGAATATAAAATTAATATTTAAATAATTTTATATACTTCACAGCTCTTCAAAGATATGTGTTGCCCTGACTTTGCAGTGTTCAGTGTTTTCTTGTGAGACTTTCTCTCTTATGGCCATGACTTATTTTCTCTCTATTATCTATGTTTTCCTAAATTGTATCTGTGTTTACGAATTCCAGTATACTAAGCAGAGAAATATGATTGAGAAATACTTTGACCAAGTGGATTATAGGAAGTGGTGATTTCTACCTCCAATCTACAGTGATGTGTAAAAACATATAAATAAAAGTCGGAGGGCTCTGCCCTCTCTCTTCCTGCTCTCTCTCCTACTGCGTCTGTGTGTTCTTTGTGTGGCTCTCCTTCAGGCCCTCGGCCTAGCAGGCCTGCCTGGGGAGTGCCATAGATATGTATGATTGTACTAATTCCCCCTAGAAATATGAAAATCCTAATTTTCATCTGGAAAGGGAGATACTTTAATTTTAAAGAAGTTTTGTTTCTAGAAAGGATTTCATTTCCTCTGATCACCTCACAGAAACACATTTTCAGTTTCAGCAGGGGTGAGCTGGTATTGATTTTTCCTTCCTAGAACCTTTTAAGTCCTCCTCATAAAGATGACCTGATTGTTTTTCAGCAAATCCTTTGTCCTCGTGCTAATCTGTTGCCTATTTTTAGGCACATTTAAAATAATTTAAAAACACAACACAACAAAATATTCCAGACTTGCCATTAGCTTGACTGAAATCTACTCACACCTTGTTCCTACTTCTTAACAACTAGAGAGTTAAACTAAATTATTAACTCCTGACATTACAGGCTCCAGTTCAAACCAGGAATTCAAAGCATGCATTTGATTATTTAGTGATGTTAATTTCTGGCCACACACACAAAAAAATCTGCTAGACTGAAGAACTCCCCACACCACTCTCCTCCAGAAAAGCAATGAGACAGAGCATTAGAGCAGCAAGAGAGATTCTTATACTGCAGCTGTTGACCGTATTACTTGTAAATGGGGTTAAGCAAAATGCAGTTTAAAGCTCTGGAGAAACAACTGGCTTTCTTTAAATGCTAAGTATTAAAAAAATCCCCTCAAGCAAGCAACATGAAATCAAAAACATGAAGACTCTCTTTTTGGTTCCATCATTTTGACTCTAATGGCTGACATAATTTAACATAAATAGTACTTGATTAAATCTATCCATTAAAAACTGTCTAAGGTTTTAAAACAGAGTAAGTTCTGACTAATCAACTGCTGAATCCTTCAATTACCAAAAAGGTTAAAAGATACAGCACTAACATACTATTGAAATAGCATTTCCTACCTGAAAATATAGAAGGTCTTTTCTTAGTGCGCCTTGGGTGTATAGGGTCTATATTCCTAATATTTTTTGGAAATTTTTCTTTAAGATCATTTTCTAGCAGGATGTCTGGTGGCAGGCTTCTCCGTCTTGCTGATTTATAACGAGCCTGATGGGGCTTAAGTTTACTCTTAGTCCTGGAGTACAAGCTGCTGTCATCAAGTGCCATCACGGAGCACCAGGTGTGAAAGCCACCGCAGCGCAGAGCCAGCCCCAGCACCCAGAAGCACCGGGACTAGTGGTTAGAGACCCAAGCAATCTCGGATGTTCTCATGCTCAACTCACCCGTTGGGGAAGTTGAGCAGGTTGATAGGCGTGTGCTGGGACAGGTGTAGAGTTACTGCATCGCCCCTCCTCACATCAGTGAAACAGCACAGGGAGGAGGCAGGCTGAAATAATTCAGGTTTGGAAGGTTTTGAGATAATTAGGAAGTACAACAAACCTGAGCTCAGCAGCACAATCGCTGCAGAGTGGAAAATACACTTTAATATGAGGCACTCTCTAGGGCTAGTATGGTTTATATTATACCCACAGCATTGCTCACATCAGTTCATTAATAGTTCATTAAATTGGCAACTTAAACAGGTGCTGCTTAACCTTACAAAAAGAAAATAGTGTGAGAGAAAACAAACAAACCAAAACCCAAAACCCCAACCCACAAACAAAAATAACACACATGAAACAAACAAACAATGACAAAAAACCAACCAAACAACCAACCAAACTCCAGATGCCAGCCTAGGGACCTGTCTGGGGAAAAGCACAACCCGAACAGTATGTTTGGGATTTTAGTCATGTCATTTCACAAAATTACATTTTAAAGATGGATAAACAGTCCAAAACAGAAACAGTTTTATGGCCACAACTATCAGTTTGGGGTTTCTTCCTCAAGGAGCAATAATATTATTTCCTACTGAAGAAATCAAAGATGTGATGGTGTGACTGATTTCTCTCTCTGTCTACTTGCTTACTAGTAAAATAAGACATTTAAATACATGTATGACAAAGATGGCCCGTAAATTCTTCATTTAGCTAAAACTCCAGGTACTTTTCTTGTTTTGTTCCAGTTATCCCAATGAAATCTTTTGAGCCCCCTGAGGATATGATCTTCCTTTCTCAAATGTTCAGAAAGAAGAAAAGACAAATTCAAACATTTTCTATGAACCTGCTAATTTTCTTATTGAATTCTATCCTAAATGAGGCAAAATGAATTAGCAAATTAAAACTAACAAATCTTCTGACTGCATGCATTTTGCTATTAAAAAACAGCATTTGACATGGCAAAATAAATAAGCAGAGTGGTAATTCAAAGAGAGAGTAAATAACATTTCAGCTATGGATACCTAAGGAAAGGTTGGTTCAACACCTGAAGATAGAACTTGATTTCTCCAATCTTTTAAAAACACTTAAACCATGAATGCTTCAATTACTTTCCTAAAAATAGGGTATACTGTATGATTGGTGTAATCATCACAAGGTTGGCTGTTCCAAATATAGTTTTTGTGTGAAATTCACTACAGCCTTTATTATTGCTGACAAGAAGTAAATAGTTCATCTACATGCTTTTGGAAGGGAAGAGAGGAAATTATATATATATTATAAAGTGTGTAGCTTTTAAAGTATTTTATTGTGTTAGAAATGCAGACGGATGCAAATAGTCTGCTAGATTCTGTCTTGTTTCTCTGGGAATTATATTGCATTGGGCTGAAAGCTGAAATTATGAACAGAAGGATCCAATCTTAAATACATTGGGCTCAGAAATCATACCCTGCATTCAGGACAAACTGATCATTTAAACCAAATGAACATTAAATGTAGATAGCAAACAGACTATTTCTGATCTTGCTGAGTATTCTAGGGATCATGAGCTCTTTTTACATGTGGAAATAAGCTTTTGACTGGATTCCAAAAGAGGTTAGGTGCTGAGAATTCAGTTATAACCAGAGGGAATTGTGTGTCTAAATTGCTCATTTTAAAAATTTCTCTACACACCAGTCTTCATCATTACAGACCAAAATACTTAATGCATGTCCTCCAAACCTGTAGCATCTGTGAATCTCATCCTGTTTTTCCCAGTTAATTAAAAAACCCACCAAAAATAGGTCCAAGAAGTTTTCCTTGCTTCCCCTTCTCTTCCAACTCCACTCGGTTTTTCAACTTTGACTGAACCAGCATAAACATACTCAGTCCATTCCTAACAACCCAACTAAACCAAAGTAAATTCATCAAATGCTTTTCAAAACAACAGAAAATGCTTAAATCTGAGCAAATAAATATATTTGAACCAGATGTAAAGACTAAGAAATAAAAAAATGCAGGAATTAACTTTTGAGGAGCTGTAAACTGAAATCTGATAGAAGCCTGAAATAAAATTTCAACATCTTCAGTAAGTGATCTAAGAACCAGGCTACAGGATATTCTGAAAACAGCTCTTAACTCTTCCTGCTTAAAAAACTCCAACCCGTATAAATAATTAAATATTCTTGAAAGTGAGTGTCCCATATTCTCACTGAGTGATACAATTGCTGCACCATACAATCTTACCTTCTCCAGCCCAATGAATATTCATGCCAAGTGGAACATTTCCAACAGGAGAAATTTCTGCTGGGACACTTAAATGTGCATAGTGGTCATACTCTTTCAGATGGGGAAAATCTGTCAAGGGCACAAACCCCTGGTCCAGCAAGAATACCCAGGAATCTAAGAACAGTTTAATCATGAGGAGCTTTCAAATTGTCTTTTATAGGATCTGCTCTAGAACACATACTTGAAAACTCATTCAGAACTGAAAATCAAGACAGGCAAATGCCTGTTATGAAAACTGATAGTCCTGAGCAGGTAAAGCAAAGGAATACACAGTGGTAAAACAGAACCTGAGAATTCTGGTGGTGTCTGAACGTTGTTGAGAATGAGATACCTAAGTGTCATTTTAGTAGCTTAACTCTATTATTTATCCTGTCACAGGTTTACACAAGATCCTTCAGAAGAGAGTATTACAAGAAAGCTATCAGTGTAACATTCAGAACTGAATCACTGAAGTGCCCAAATTATGAAAAACAAATACCAGGAATCATAATTTGGCTACATTTTCAGGCTGGCAAAGGTTTGTAAGGCTTCAGGTTTCTGTGGTAGGTTTGGTGTAGTTCAGTACTTTCTTATGATTTTAAAAGGTCAGTATTATTATCTGTAATTTGGTTTATCCATTACAGTCAAAGGCTAAATCAGAACATCTTAGCCCTTGCCTCCAGCAAACTACCCAGCTGTAGTGTCTGCAGTTTCTACTACTAATTATATCTACTGAAGTTTGGTAAATAAGTGCTAAAAGTAACTGATGTTTGATTTGTGCTTGGATGGTAGTCTGTACTGCAGAAATACAGATTTGAGGGTACAAAATTAGCCTGGTCCAAAATGTAATAAAAAAAATTCTCACGAGGGAAATTATCATTAGCTTTTGTAAAACAATAAAGCGGCAAATCCTGTTATATTTCATGTGCAGTAAGCATTTCATAACAATAAGCATTGTTATTATGACTGAATTAGAGCTGCCATTTTAATTTTCAGCAGAGGAAATATTTGTGCTTATCAACAGCAGAAGCACGAAAAGGTTTTTCCAGAAAGTGTTCTCAATGTGTCACCTTGTGCAGGCTGGTTCAGAAAATCTGTATTATGGAAAAGGAAAACCAATTCTGTGATGAGTTCCTGTCTGGGTTGGTAAAGTAACTTCTGTATTAGTGTACATGGATTCATGGCCCTTCCCACCATGCCACACACACCAGAACAGAATGGTGCCTCAAGGGACGACGAGGCGTCTAAGCCCTAAAAGTTGGAGGAACTGCAAAGGCAGGAAGGGAAAGTTTGAGCTTTACTAACATTTTAAACCTGCACAGTTTAATCAACCAAACCTCACCCTTCTTGCCTGTGGCCCAGGGAGCTTCCCCTCTTGTTGCATTAGCACCCATTTTGTGATGCCACACAGCAAACTATGGCACAAACCTGTGTTACCTTATTTATTTATTTATTTATTTTGTAGTCATGCCGCCACAAAGAACAAAAAGACAAGAGTAACCATCCAGGACAGGGATATATGAATTGTTTCTTTTAGTGACCGTACCAGGTTACCCCTAGAAAATTTTAAGTGCTACCCCTTAAAATATTTGTAAAAATAAGGTTATAAAGGCAATGCTCAGGCTACTTAATTAATTTAAGTGCATATTACAGGTGTCAGACATTTAAAGAAATGAAGTTGCTACCAATCAAGTTGAATATTCCTGGGTACCTGCTTGCCCAGGAGACTGCTTAAAAGTACACACCAATTTAGCAAACCAATCTTGTTCTTTTAGTCCCTGTAAGCACTTACTACTCAGGTCTCACCCCCTGTACATAGCAGAACAGTCACAGACCTGCAAAGTTATCTATGCCATGAAGTCTCTGAGTTCTTTTGCTTTGCATTTCAAATAGACAAGCTAAACAAAGGGAGAGAAAACAGGGTATCAAAAAATAAGGAATGAGGGAAATATACAGCTGTTCAAATCCTCCAACTGTTTCTCAAAAATTATTTGTTTAATTTTCTGGAATATCCTGGTTGTCTTAATCCATAGGATGTGAACATCTGACATGTTCTCTGCTTGAATTAACCTATTTCTTCCAGTTTAATGCTGTTATAAGCAGAGTCTGGACTAGGTACAGCCTTAGCATCCAAAAAAATCTCTCTTTAGTCAAGCATCATTTTTCAGAAGTGAGTATAAGAGGAAAAGGTCAGCAAATAATCAGTCATGGTCATGGTCTTAAAGACAGCTAAGAGATCATTTTAGGTTCACATTAATTTCTACCCTGTAGCAAACACTGACTCATAGAATTGTGCAAATAGGACTTAGTTGCCAGGCTACACCTGACCTTCCAGGAGCTAAATAAGAGTATTAGATGTTTGTCATATCATGCACTACATTTACGGTGTGAATTTGTGATAGATAACACTGAATTATAGTCATAGAGAAGAGAAGTAGGCTTTCACCTCAGACAATCCTTCACATTCTCAAATACTAACAGATAAAAACAGGAAGAAAAGAACAGAGCTTTTACAGAGTTGCTTGCTATGCTGGAATGTTGGTTTTAATAGATGAATATTGATAAGAGATTTGGCTGAGTATTTCAAATACATTGTCCTTCAGCTGAAAGAAGATAAGCACCTTTAATTTGAAGTCATATTCTTGCCTGCTAACAACAAACAAAATATATAGTTAAAGCTGTAATCTGATTCTAAGATATTATTAGTCCTTTACTGTTTGATCCATAAGGTGCATTTCCCCTATTAAAACAGAAAGGTGATTTATATCACAGCATTTCATGGGCAGAACAATTAATATGCTAATGCCCAATTGTAATAATTTCACTTCACGCTGATGTTCCCATTACACGATAGCTGGCACAGCCTTATTTTCCTGAGGACTCGAAAGCCAAACATTCTCCAACAGAGAAGCAGCACAAACTCAGGAAAGATACATTTTCTGGCAGGGTGGAGTGTAGAGGCACAGCACAGGAACCCAGCTAGCTGACAGGGCTCCTCGCAGATGGCTTCAGAGCTGTGGGCACACGTGGCTTTGCCCAAGTGTCAGCGGCTGGACATCTTCCAAAGACCAAAGGCTGAGGGTGGAACTTGCAGAATCTGCACAATGGTAACACTCGCAATCACAAAATCATGCTTGATGTCATTCCACTGCAATCTGGGACATTAAGCCTATGCTCTGGGTACAGTGGTAAGAGAAAGACCTGGGGCTCTGGGGGAATTTTACTTAGTAAGAGGCAGTATTAGTCCTGAATAAACATGGCAGATGGTTTTCCTCTTGCATTCAGTGTTGAAAGTGAATACTGTGAGCAAACTATGAAGATGAAGGATACAGATTTCAGAGACAATTTTCTATTTAAAACCACTTTTGAGTGTCCAGTATGCTACATAAAATAAATTTTGTTAGCACATATGTGTGAGATTGTAACAGCATTTCAGCTTCTGTAAAAAAAGTGTTACAGATATAGAAGAAAAAAAATCACCATGTCTGGAACTTGAAAGTACTTCTTAGAGAGGATCACCATCCCAAGTGCAAGAGCATCAATATGAAAACGAAGGCACTCCACCTAAGGCCAGAGCTCTAGAAACACCAGAACACATCCTAAACAACTCTAAACGTCTGACTGAAGTACAAGCCCAACATGAGTTCCAGCTTCTCCTACAGGAGTCAGCAGCATACAACAATCTCTGTGACATTGTCACAGCTTCATAAAGCAGGATGTGTAAATGATCTTTAAAACCTCCAGTTACAGAAACAAAAATCCCACAGCTGAACATTTGTCCATGTTTAATTGTACAATATTAAACTTCAGTACTTTTATTACAAGTACTTATTTTAACAGCATTTGAACAGTATTAATAAGGACCTCTTATTTCACCTAACACTGCAGTGCAGTCGGATATGTCTGTTATAACATACGCATTTTTTTGTGCACTGGCTTACTCCCTCTCTCTGCATGCCCCTCTTTTCCCCTTTCCCTTCTCCCATCTGCAGTAAGCAAAGCATTTTCTAGGCAAAATGAGAATGGTTGAGGGGAAGTTTCTCTACACAAGTTCATAAACGTGGATTTAGAAGCAGACAGGAGCTTCTCTTACAGTGTCACAGTAAGAAAGAAAGAGAAAAAGCAAGGAAAGGAGAACAGCTACCTGAACAGTTTATGTAAACTTTCCCCCCCACACCCGCCATACTCAAGAGATAAAAAATAACAACCAGTACACATGTGAAAAGAACCTGGAAACTAAAAGGATGTGAGGAAACTCAGGGTCTCCAAACCACAGGAAGCAGTGGCCAATGGCAAGTATCTGACACAGTGTTGCCACAGAGCAACAGCAAGCACTGCTTGGCAAGCACAAGCAGGGGCTGACCCCTAAAGCAAGCTTTAGGGTAAGTGAAAGATTCCAAGTGCTTAAAGATTGAAAAAGAAAAATCCACAAAACATGACAAGAGTAAGAGACGCTACACAGACTTACTTGAAGTCAGAGATACTTTAGGGTACTTTTTCATTCACTTTGTTTCCTAGAGATGTTTGAGAACCTAACTAGTTAAAGAGCATCACTTTTTTAAACAGCGACATTAAAACTCCCAATTTTACTAATTATTTTTCTCTGACTTCTTAAAGAATCAGCTGCATGACAAGATGGCTTCCAAATCATGCCTGAAATATTGTTCCTAGAGAGGACTGGAAAAACTTCATGTTCTATTACCGTGCTATAAATACGAGACAATTTACATAGCCTGTATAACAATGTTAGATTTAAGGGAGTGTGCCTGTACATTTTATATATAAATATATAGATATTTAATATGGCTAATAAAACTGTACATATATATACTGATTATTCAATTTCTCCATTAAGATTCATATTAAGACCCTCAGTGGATACAGTTACAATTAATACAAGCAGAACAAAAACAAATTAGAAAAACATTTTAAAATTTGTATTTTTGGGATTATTTGTGACTGTACAGGCCTGAGATAACTACAACTTAGACTAATTTCACAATTAATTTGCAAGATTAACAGTAAATGCATTCAAAACAGTATTAGCAGAAGAAGGTAGTTGTGTCCCCTTTGCAAGTCCCCTAATAAAGTCAAAATGACAAGAGAAATCATGTGCTCAACAAATGCTCCCTTAGGGGTTGTGCTGCTCAAAGTGCTGCAGCGGCCCAAGGCTCTACAGATAAACACCAAATATACATATACAGGTACACACATACTATTGTATGCAGTGGAAATAAGAAACAAAGATCACTCCTGCAATAAAAAAAAATCGAAAAGGAGAGCTACTTTTCTGACTGTCAGCTGTGCAACTGGTAAATTTTAAACTAAGACAACACAACCTTATTTTGAGTAGTAACACAAATGAAAACAACTGAGAAAAACAGCATTAGTGTAAAATAAAATGGTGCAATAACCTAGTTCATGTCAGACACTCATTGTAGCAAGTACGAATTTTGAGACAACTGTTTGCCCACTGACTGTGAACAAAGTTAATGTACACATGTATCAGTGCTCTCAAGAAAAGGAAACACTCCCCACTCCTTAATGTCTTCTAGTGTTACCTTTATACAGGGCTTCAGAAACAGGGAATTTATTTCACCCAAAGTTAATTAAGAGCTTAGTTAGAGAGAAATAAAGCTAGAGAGATAAATCTTGAAACGCTCCCAAAACTTAGTGAGACTCCCACTAAACTTTCCCAGTAATTCATTTCACGGTCCAGGAAGGTGCATGAAACACCATCATCTTCATGCTTCTTCCAAGTTCAGCTCCAGGCTTTATAACCCTGAAATTAAGATGAGCAGACAAATATCGAGGAGTAATACATTTTTCAGCTGGACTTTTGGCTAATTAACTAAGGGCTTTTAGACTCAGGATGATAATCCTGAAATTAATCCAGATTCAAAGATACTCAAACATATAGTTTGGATAAACAATAATTTCATGACATTTAAGATTAGTTTCAAGAGGAATTTGAAGAACTAATACCTATTGGAGCACAGAACACCACAATCTGGCTTATCTCTGGGAAATTGTTACCAGTCCCTAGAACAGGGAAATACATTCTTGAAGACTTCTGCAATTACGCAAACATCCAATAAAAAGGGGTAAGACTATAGAAACAAATCTTTTCAGGGAGATATATATCAGTAAAGTAAGTCCTTGAATCAGTTTGTGTGCAAATGTAACAAATAATTTTGGGGAGGGTGAAAAATAATAAGGGGTCCAAGGGGGCCTAAATAACCTGAGATTCCATTGCATCCTACATTGACTGGAAGCACATGGAGACATGCGTGAAGTTCAGATCACACTTCAGCAGAAATGAGATTTCCAGATATGTTTCTCAAGTCTAACAAGCAGGACACATCTTGTCTGTGGAAGAATACAGCACAGGAACACAAAACCCAAGAGATCACTGTAAATGAGGGTCTGACGAACTGCATACAGAAGGCTGCAGAGTTTTTCCTGCCAGCATTTATAAAGTACTGGGGACTCATAGGAATTAAATCAAAAAGCCTAATTTCAGCCTCAGAGCCTATTCTCCCATACCTGTTTTACAGCCTATGGACAGAGCCATTGATTCAGGGCTGGGAATAACCCTTGCCTCTCCACTAACTCTACTGAATAGTGGCAAGGGTAAAGTTAGCTTTCGTAAATGCGTTCCACAATGATAGGATTATCCCTCCTTCTTTGGTAGAAGATACTACAAGTCATCTATTTCAATGTTAGTATTTCCTTCTTGTGAGAAAAACTGTGTTTGGATGAAGCTAGTTCAGCTTCAACAGTCAGGTGCTTTTATTTATAAAGCTGAGAAATTCCTTGCTTTCAGATGGCTTTTTAAAATACAAGAATTTGTAGATGATGATCAACTCATCCTGCAAAATTCTGTTCTATAAATTTACACAACTAAACTCTTGAGGCCTCACAATATAAAAGTTTTGCTCCTTTTTTTTCCTCTCCAGACCTTCAAAAATTCCACAGGCCTCTATTTTCAGCTCTCTCTCCCTTATTTACACCTTTCTGTTAAGTGGAAATATTAAGCCACTGGATACAATATTTTGGTACCACAATATTGTAGCATCACACTGACAGCCAAGTTGAGGAAGCTTCTTAAATTGCCCCTTGGCTTTCCTTCAAGTTACTACCCTGAACACTTCTGTATTTGCAACCTGTCTACCTATGCTCAGTTACCTTCCATGTAACAGCATTAGGAACATGTTTTGTTCTACCACGAGCACTTAACTAGGCAATTCACATATGACTATCAGGCTGTAGTGATGATTCAACTTGATTATTAAGTAATATCCCAGCAATTTTAGACACCCTGCAAAACAGTAGGACTGCAGAGGATACTTACCAAGCGAAAATTTTTCATCACCCAAACACTAGTGTTAAAAAAACATTAGAAAGCTTTGAAACTGTAGAATTCTTAACTCTCACATAGAGCTAAAACTCATCTCAATCATCAACTATAAATGAAGATTTGAGAGACAGGTTTTTTAAAAGTGCTGTATACAGTCTATGAGGTATACAATGTAAATTTAAAAAAGAGAAGTAGCAATTCAAATGCCTTAGAAAAATACAACATATCCACAGCTTAGCTTAAGGAGACTATAATACTTTCCAGAGAAGTAGGATGCTTGTCAGTCATAGGAAGATTCAGACCTACTACTCATGATATTTTGAGGCCTCATTTACACTGTCTTGCCTCTCCCTGCAGAACATCAATATACTGTGGTATATACAAAGAAAAGAAACTGCATTTCCTAGCTGCACACATTCAAAGATTAAGTTGCCAAAGTCTAAACTCCATCTGTAGTTAACAGAGAGACAGAGATGCAAGGCAGAATTCATCTCCTCTATCTGAGGGAGGGGAAATTGTCTTTTCTCCTTAACTGCAGTGAGACTTACAGATGCTTCCTCTTTGAATTCTCACACATTTTAGATGAGAGGAATGGCACACCAAGACCTTCTGCACTACAGTAATTGTGAGCAAAGCACAATACACTGAAAAGGATTTTCTTCCACCAGCAGAGCTACTCTGCTGGGGAGAGCTCAGATGTGAGCGCAAAGTTGCCAAGTCTGATAAATTTTTTCTGCCCTAAGCAGAGGGCAGGAGCAAGGCTTCATCTCTCATTACTTCTTTTCTTCTAATTTGTTCATACCATTTCAAAGCTTTATGTATCATTATTTTAATTGGAAATGGCAAACTAATGGGCTGAACTTTCTTTGATGGTCAGAGTGCTGTATAAAGAGACACATGGAGTCAAAGTAAACAATTCAAAGGGGTTTTATCTCCAGGGTCTAAGACAATGCTGAAGAAACTGTAAAAAATACAATAATGAGATTCTTACAGCAATTTTCACTGCAATTTTGGATGTTTCTACTTAGGTATCAAATTTATTCGAAGATGGGAATGGAAAACTTTCTATCCTATGATGTAACTCTAAATAATGGCACCACTAGATTGGAAATATCCTCCTGTCAAATCCCTTTAAGGAAGGTGTCTACCAGCAGATTTCTGCTGCTATTAGTTTGAAATTGTACCAAAATTGGCAATCTTGATTTGCTATTGTACTTCAACCCCCACATTAGTCAATGTGTGTGTGTGTGTGCATATCTGTGTGAAAGTATGTACAAAAATACACTGAAAAATAAATCCAAGCCTGCAACCTAAGCTAAAATTTTTCAGCTCGCTTTCTGGAAACACAGAAAGTAGGTCAGCACATATTCCAAAATAGCACATCAGCACTGAAAGAAAAAGTAGTATATCTGTACCTCTGCACTTTTTAGCTCATCTCTCTGTAGGGGGAAATAGAGGATGAAAGCCTTTTTCTTATTCTACTATATGAACAAGAAAAAATTACTTATACTTAAAAAAGCCCCCAAATAAGCCACCTACATGGGTAAAATGTTGTCTGTTTTAATCAAAGCAAAACAACATTGAGTGGAACCATTTAAGCTTTATCTAAATATAACCAAGGGAAAAGCCAGGATGTTTAAAATGTTGTACTGGATATGTATCACATCCTGCTCCTTGAACATCTTATTCCTTGTATCAAAAACCTATTTGGTAAAATATTTACTTTGGAAATAACAGCATATAGTCTCTGATTTTGTTGTTCATCTTGTGATTTTTTTTTTTTTTACCACTTTACTGTTGCAATAAGAATTGCTGCCTACTTTGTGATATCTTTCGTGCTAGGCACGTGCTTAATGAAAAATATTTTCTTTTATTTATTCCCCTCCTCACCCACCCCCATTTTTATGAAACCAAAAAGGTAAGGCAAAAACCAAATTACGTAAGCATTCACACATCTTATAGCTATAGAGATTCTTAAGAATTCTTCAGGCATTAATATTCACAAACTCCTTTCCTGAACAATTACAGTTCCTTAACATGAATGGAAAACCGAAATTTGCTCTTAGGCAATATTAAATAATGCTTATCAGCTCTAAAATATTACCTGATTCAAGTCAATATCAATACGGTTGGCTTCAACATGATGCACGATGCTGATCTGTTTCCCAGAACAGATTTCAAGCTAGAATACTGATATATTGAATTAGGAAAAAATTACATTGCCTCCCTCAAATTCCAAGTGTCAGTCTTCATTTGGATCTCTGCACTAGATGAAAATGAATGCTTGAAAGGTACTGAGCATTGGTAGCATGACCTTTTAAGTTCAGTGATTTCTATGCAACCAGCAGGAATTCCTAAAAATAACAAAACAAGTCTATTTTTAGTTCTTTGTTCTCTAGGGTCTTTTTTTTTCTTGCTTAATTTTTTTAAACTACTGCTATATTTGTGTTCCATCTCAATTCTTGGACACTTAGCTCTCATTTATTTTCCTGTATCAGTCAGACCTGTTTAAATATCTCATTCTCCAGTTTGTGAAGTACTACAATCCATGTATATATGTACATAGTTTAGGCAGTTATAGAACCGGATCTTCCACAGAGCCAGGCCTTCCAAGAAGGGAAATAAAGATGGAGAACAACTTCCTGAACCTACAGCTGCCGGGTTCTGCACTTTTCTTTGACATTCAGTAAACCAGTGCTTGCTATCAGAACTTAAGTAAAAAATCAGGACCCTCCTAAGTGACACAGGCTTCACAATTAACTGAGTGAAGAAATGATTTCTCAATTTATTTCTCAAACTCTAATAAATGAAGTCAAAGTAGCAAAATAAAATAAAATGGTTGAATTTTTATGTCCTGTGAGGTCTCCACCTTGCTGAATTTTAAAACTCTAGCTTAGCAAATAAAGTGCATAATTAAACACGATTAATTGCATTCCTAGATTACTGCCAGATAGCTTGTCACGTCTTGCTGGGTCTAAACATACAGTTTTCATTTGTTACTTCTAAAAGCCAAAGGGACAGAACTAATTGAGTTCAATCTACAGCCAGACAAATATACTATTAAAATATCATCAGATCAAATAAAACAAATAGCATAAATTTACAGTGAAGTATTAAAATAAATAAGGGAAAATAAGGCAGTTGTATTTATGAGTAGCAACAGGTATGATCTCCCCTCTCTCTAGCACTCTCTTGTTGAGGCCAGCACTGTCATCCTCCAAAACCTGAGAGATCTATGGGAAGACAATATGTCATCAGACTTCAGTACCACTAATTTTTCTGACATGCAACCAGTGTAATTAAAAAACACTGCTCTAGTTAAATGGAACTAAATCAGTCCCTCGGTTCCCTGGGACTTTTTCTAAACTGCCAAACAGATTTCACAATAGCTCATTATGTCATTTGGTCTTATCTCCCTTTGGAAAATAGAAGCCCACAAACATGTTTGCATATTCACATAGTTCCATCTCTGAGTTGAAGGACACTGACAAGACAGCTGCTAATATGCCAAATTTGTGTTCATTGGAGTGGGAAGCCTGCTGCCACGAGATGCCATTTCCACTCAGAAGCCATTAGCTTAACTGCTGAGAGGTTGTATCTTCTCAAACTGCTTCCTGATGGAGAAGTGTTAGTATAACCAGTTATTTGAAGGCACAGCAAAACAGGCAAACTAATCCAGAAGTGGCCAGATCTAGTATTTTCTGAGCTTGCTTAAACCTGGGCATAGGAGGTTTCAAAATTACAGTTGCAAGGTACTCTAGGAAACAGCTCCTGCATCTCCCAGCTTACAGCCTGCTATTCCAATAGCTGTATTTTTCCAGACCAGAGCCATCAGGCATTCCTTTCTGGCTCACATGGTGCAATGAGACGTGCTCAGCCTCGTGTCTGGAGCACTGGAGATTGTGCTCTGGACTCCTGCGGCTGCACCTGCCCTACAAGTGGTAGACGTCTCCCTTATGCCCTTCAGTGACTGTCACGGGAATTTCCACATGTTCCAACCATGCACCAGGTTGAGACTGCACATGCTGCTGTGGAGATGTGTCCTAGAGCCCTACCTCAAGCCAAAGGGAACTTAGACTCAGCCACATGGAGCCCTTTTCATGTCAGCCGTAAGATACACATCTCCAGTGTACAGAACAGCTTATCTCTAGGCAATGAAAATCACCATCTTCACAGTGATCATAAAGGTCCAGAATACATATCACACATTTACAGATCTCGGTGCTCTGCAGCATAAATGAATCCTTTTGCTTGTTTTGATCTGCACTGTCTTGGATAAAAACCACACTACATCGAAATAAAGTAAGCACTGAATAATAAATGGCTTTATAATAATTGTCCTGATGTACTGAAAACTATCATCCAAAAATCTAGAAAAGCTGAAATGGAAATATCTGTATTTAAGCAATCAACAAAGAAAATACCATAACTATTTCGGATTGAAAAGGCTGTGACCCTGTCAAGAGTCTTTACAGTATTGCTCTTTAAAAGCAAAAGAAAATATTTCACTCCCCACTGGAGTAGAATTGGGAGCACTATAGAAGCCAGCACTCTGGGAGAAATTTTGCTAACCATATAATCTGATGTGGCTTATAGCTGATTACACAGCAAAATTAATTGTCTCCAAGAAATCTTATTTTTATGACAGAAGGACTAAATACAGCCTAACAGTAGTTTAAAACCAATACAACCTTCTTTCTAGTAGGAAAAGAAAGGCTTTGTTTTGTTCAAGAGGACAGTGATGCACTCCTGCTGCTGTATGTTTTTCCCCTGGCTCCTTGATATACAAATGCATGGCAACAACTGCAGCTATTTTATATCCTTTAATTAGCACACATGCAAAATGCTTTTTCATCTGTTTTCGAGCAACATATCAGCATTTACAAAACAAAACACAGCCAACTCTTTTCTATAAGGAATATCAGCCCCAGGAAGGCTTTAACTAAATACTTGCACTGTATCAGATAAGTAAAAACCCGCAAGTTTCTTCAGCTCCTGGTGATGGCTTGCCAGCTTTCAATAACATTAAGACAAAGAATCCACAAAATCTGTAGTAAAGTATGTACAGTCTCATGTCACATGTGATGGTCTTAATATAGCTTTGCAATTCATATTTAAAGTCAGGCCATAAGAACCCAAAACTTGTCATTGCCAAATAGTTAAATTTACGCTCACAATCTTTTTCAGTAAGAACCATATATAGATGAGCTTTCAAATGTCAATCTGCATGTTTTATATTCTTCACCTATGCAAAAAACTTTTAACTACCTACTAAAAATATTAAAATAGTTGCCAAATCTATTCAATAAAGAAATGCATTAATACATTGAATTGATTATCAGTCTTACCAGAAAAATCTCATGTAAATCTGTAATGACCAGGTAATTAATGCAAAGTATTACCTTTCCCTGAAGCAACAGTTTCCAGCAGTGATCTTTCTTAATGCTTTAATTCTGCAATGTAATTTTCATAAATAGTTTTCTAGTTCAGGCAGAGATGGGTTAACTGCAAGCAGTCTGGATGCTATCTTGCTTGCTTCCTGGAGATCACTGTTTTGCTTTGTGAGCCATCACAACTACCTAGGAAAAATAACAGCCAACCATCAGTCACCTGGACAATGGGATATATTACTGCACCCAGATTAAACAAAAGATTTTAAAGAAATCCAAGTCTTATAACATGATGTTAAAATTTGTATTTATCTACTAAACATTTCATAACAGATGCCATTAAAAGAATTATTGCATGCGTTCTTACCAGGAGTTCATGTTCTTGGATAGAGACATAAAACAAGCAAGAAAAATTTATATACAAATGTCGTAAATTTTTTAAATTACAACTTGTCTTCACACTGACAATATGAACTATAAACTAGACTCTTTTTTTTGGTCAGAAGATATAAGCAACAGCAAAAACTGAGTTATGTTGTAATTCCTTAAGCAGAAGTAAAGAGAATGTTGTCTATGGGAAAAAAAAGGTGCTGAAAGTAGGAGTCTGCTTTGGTATCCATTTGGGTATAACTGCAAGTCCCTATTAGAACAGGAAATATTATATCCCTGTTTGGTGCAAATACAGGCATCTGGCTGCCAAAAGGCTCTGAAGCTGAGACTACCACCTGCAAAATCACTGGCAGCAGATGCAGATACTGCACTCTGGAGGAAGAGCACCATCCCATGATGGGTATGCCCAGAAGCCCATAATGCTGAATTATCAAATCCAAGTTGAATCTTGTCCCTCTGAGGGCAGTTTGAATAGTCTCTGTGAGCTCAATGAGCGAGGATGCTATATAGATCTGTGACATGACTACGACACCTTGTTTGCTAACGTGAAGTGCTGTTACTCAGGGCCTTGTCCAACCAAAGCACCGAATACCTCCAAGGACAGAGACACAGCTGTCTGGACAACCACAGTGCTGGCAGAACAGCCTCTTGAACTGTGTATCTCCACCTGAGTACTTCAGATCCATGGCAGCAACCAGGACACTCCATCTCCACCTTGACTTGTTCAGCTCCATGAAACGTTTGACAGGGCATGCAATTAAAAGATCTACCGAGCTGATATTTACAAATGATACTGAGTAGTCGCCTATCCCATAAGGGGGTGTTTTACAATCTGTCTCCTCTCCCCACCCTTCCCCTGACAACAGGAACCACCCTTGCCAATTCAGCATGCACTATTAAGGGGCTTATACATGTTGATTTCTCTTTTCAGTGCCTTTATCCTTCTGCAAAGCCCTTTGCAGCTGATGTCTATAAAAACAAAGTAGTACTTCTTTCCACATTTAAAGCAGCACTACTCTAAGTCTGGATAATTCTCTTCTAGCATGTTTATGCAAGAGTTCAGGTTTCCTGAACGTTAAGAGAGTATCAGACTGTGGCATCTAAGTCACTGAGAGAGACAGGGCAGTCACAGCTCAGATCTGCTCCTTCCAAATTTCTGCAAATTTGAGTATTTTTTTCTATGTTATACTCCAGATGCATTTTAAAGATAAGGCTCCATTGTTTAGATGCTTTTTGGTTTTGTAATTTAAGAAATGACAGACAGTAGATCTGACAGGTTACTGAAACCACCCTACTTTTATCTCCCTGCTGAGAAGTCCGCTAATGTCTGTGAGATGCTGCCAGAGACATGCAAGATTTTTGGACAAAAATGGGTTATCAAGTTTTAAACTCATAAAAGGAAATCCAAATTACATGGAATACTTCAGGTTATCAACGTCAGTACAAGGGAGAGGATTTAGGCATCATACATCACATCTGTGCAGTAAGGAGAGACCACATCTTAGAAGTAATCATCTGCTTTTGCATATCCCTGTGACAAACTGCACTTTTCAGTCTCTGGTAACCTGAAGCCATTATCATTTGCTCTAGGGGGGACCAGAATGGTCAGGAGGAGAGGGAGGGAGTGCTTTCCATACCAGACTCTGTGTAATACAGTGTAAATACTGACTTCCATGGATATTACTTCAAAGACCAGGGACAACCTGAAGCAAGCAGTCTCAAGGCAAAGGTTACAACCCTTTGCAGACACACCACCTTTGCAGTCCAGTATTCAAAGGGTACAGTCTCCTTTACAAGCTAAGGAAAACCAGACCCTGGACAAAGATAAAAATGAGGAATCTGAAATGAAGTACAATATGGAAATATTTAGTTTAACTGTGAAGTGTTGCACAATGATTTGTCATACGCTATCTAACTTTTTAGTCTTCCTCCTTGAAAAATTCCAATATAAGTATGCTATTTCTACCCAGGTATTATTTACACCAAACTATGACTTGCACAGATCTGTGCTTTGCTACATCAGCCTCATTATATGTGCAATAACATATATACACAAGTCACAGAAATAATTGATACTTCCATTGTGCCCAACTTTTTCTTCTGAAAAAGTAGCATTTTTATTTCCATCTTTTTTAGCAGTAAAGAAAACTGAAAAATGCACTAAGTAGGTACATGTTGTTCTTGTAAATATTATTGCTAAACATGCATTTCTGAAACAATCTTCATAACATATACAAATCTTCAGAAGTATCGAAATTATGACACGAAATGGACAAAAAATGCAGTAACTTCACAGCTGTACAGTAAGATATCTCAAAGTAAGAGGTTTGTCAACATGCACATTGCTCAAAAACCAACAAAACCGAGTGAAGGTAAGAGCTGCATCACTCCAGCACCCTCTGTTGGCCTTCAGGCAGCATGGTACTTTGTGTACTCGTTTAATAAAGTAATTTGTTGGATCCTGAAGTTATGACAAAGATTCCTTTACAGAAAAATATATATGAAAAGTAAAAAGAAACCTACAGCACAACCCAGTCCTATGCATAAAATCTTCATCAATATACCATAAGGTAGTTTAATATCAGACTACTCAGTATTGCTGGATCTGCTATGCATTAGCCCACCTTTGCAGATATTTATAATTGATCTAATTTCAAGGGCAAAATGTTCTTTACAAGCCCTCTCTGTGCCTGATATTTCTGACATACACCAATAATAAATGGCAACCTCACATGCAGCTCTCACCAAAAGAAACAGCAGCTCTACAGAAAGAACAACTCTTTACGGAACATTATTCACTGTGGCTACTGAGACCTGACAATGCATACATTATGCAGAATATCATCCACAAAACAAAGTGCTCCAACCAGGTCTCATCAAGCACGCAGAAATAAAGTCCAGATGCCAGATACAAGGTGATCTAAATATAAACGCCATACACTGTGCACAGCCAGATGGTGTAATTTCCAGAAGCAAAGGCCCTTAGCCCAGTGAGCCTGGCAGCTGCTTTGCAAAGCCGGCTCAGAGCTTTGCAAAGGCAGATGTGAAGTTGCAGTGGGGAGCAGTGAGGAAGAGGGAAGAGGAAGCAGGAGGGCTGAGATGGAGAAGCGGGTATGTTCTCATGGCACTGGGGCATGCCAGGGTGGCAGGGGCTGCTTCTGAGAAAAACCACACAGGGTGGTTATCGGGGCTGCCTGGTCCTTTCTGACCCCTCAGCGTGTGAGAACAGGGGAAAGCAGCCTGTGCCTGGCTGTGCAGCAGGAGGCAAAGGCCTGCTGCCCGGCCGTCTCACAGTCCTTGAACCACCACTCCAGAAAGCCACAAGCAAAGCAGAGGCAGGACACAAATGGATCTTACTGTCTGTCTCCTTCCACCAGCCAAGTCGTTGAGTAACTGCCTACTTTATCTCCCTACAGCTAAGCCAACACTGGCCAGAACCCAAAAAAACCAACAAAAGAGCTTTTCTTGGCTGATCTTAACAACAGGAAAAAATTTAGTCTCAAAAATGTCATCGGCTATTGCAAACCTGCTCCTTTCACTGCCTCCTAACTTCGCACCTTTAACTTCTCTACAGTTTTGTATCTCCTTTTGTTTTCACAGCATCCTGTCTGCTCACCTGAAATTCATATCCACTGTCTCACCACCCTTCCAGGCTCTGCTCTCTGCTTCTCTTCGTTCCTACATGCAGCTTCACATGATTATCTCCTAATATTTCCATGTTTATCAGCTTTCAGATGGTGCTAATAAACACTGATCCATTTGATAACAATCTGCAGAACATGCAGAAATGCATACAAACAAAATTTTACCAAACAGATCTGCAGTACTATTTGTCAGAAAGCATTACTAGTCTATTTCAAATATTTACACACATGCTTCTACTTTGGGTAATTTATATTATACCCCTTACTGGGATGGAGAAATCAGTTTGATTTGGAATGTCAAGATCTGAATTATTAAAGACAAATATTTATTGCACTGAACAAACCAGAAACTACCTCACAAAATCTGTGCAGTTCATTTGAGGTCACTGACTAACTGGTCCAAGAAGCCAGAGGTGGACCCAAACTGAATCCATATCCCTAAACCTGAAAATTGAAAAAAACCAAGAGAGCACTTGCCTTTTGCATTTTCAGGAGTTACTATTCTGACAGTTATTTGCAGGCATTGATATTCTTGCTTTATACTAGTTTCTGCCAGTAGATTTCTTTCTCTTTATCTCTTCTGTTATTTTAAAACAAATACAACACTTCATTTTTTCCACGTTTAAAAGGCCTGGATCCAAACAGTAAATGGTAGGAGTTATTTCCTTTAGGACTTGGCTGTCATTAGGTGGCTGATTAGGGCTGCAGTAGCCTGTTCAGTAACAGGTTACTTACGTAACCACGTTTCTCTGCTTAGCAACCCCAAGGGTGGGGTCCAAAACAGCAACTGCACCGGCCACATTTTGCAACTAAACGTGGAGGAGAAAAAAGGAAAAGAAAGGCAGGAATGGGAAGTGCAAGGGGTATTACCACTTTTCTTCATGAGCAATGTAACTTTCTAAGAAAAGAAGGCAACAAACAACATAGAAGAATGAATCAAAAGCAGCTAAACTATTTCTCACTCAAACTGGTAATTAGTTCTGAGATCATAATATGATAATGATTCTTAAGAGAAATAATTCATGCAGAGAACATGTTAATCCCTGCAAAAGATCATGTAAATACTTTTCTATTCTTGCACTAATCTTCCCTTTCCACCAAATGCTGAAATGCTCTTCACTTACAATAAAATCCTGCTAAAAATGTTACTGGTTAAATAGCTGAATATGTTGAATACTTATAGAGAAAAGTTCATTATCAGTATCTTTGTGTCAAGATGTTAAATTTAAAAAAAAGTTAAGGCAAACATTAAAGATACTCTTGACAATTTTAGGAATAAAATTAACTATTAATTTAATTTACTAAGCTTGTGCTGGTTAACAATAGGCATAATTACAAGATAAAATACATGATTTTGAAGATTTATAAATAAACATTCTGTGAAAGAATCAATGAAACCAGTACTTCAAACATTAGTGTATGAAAAAAAACCTCAAATAAAAAACCCCACAAAACTACCCAATACTATCTGGCCACATATCATTTTATAGTTCATAAAAAATTGTTCCACTTAATGATTTTCCCACCCTCCACAATTTCATAGTCTTTCTTTATTTGGCCAGAAACTGACTATATACCATGGAGAGGATAAGCTTAGCTGGGAATGTTGACCACTTACATTCATATAGAACTTACATTTTTCATTTAAGGTATCTAGTGCAAGAGGAGAGAAGCACACCTCCTGAGAAGCAGGGATGCACTCAGCCAGCCCATGGAGTGCAATGTCACACCAAGAACATCCGTGCTTGCTTCGGAGCAGCTACTGCTGCACCGCACCACGCAAAGCCTTTGGTCTGGAGGCTGCAAGGAGCTCCATCAGGTGCCCACATCCTCCCAACCAAGTGCTCTTCTGAGTGTTTGGTTTGGCCAGGCCAGGCCTGCAGCTCTGAACTGGTGCAAAGAGCTCAGAGAGGCAACGTGAGCATTTCTGCTGGTACAGCTCACACCGTACACGAAGCTCCAGCGCTTGTGCCTTCTCCTCCTGCTCTCACAGACAACTGGCACTGCCCAACACACTGGTCTCCTGCACAGGAGCCTTCTCGTGTAACTATGTTGCTTCACACAGTGAGTAAATGCTTATTTAGTATTAACTACTCATTTAATAAACACACTAATTGAAGAGTTGGGATGCATCATTCACACTGTGAAACAGATTGATAAACACACCAGCAGGAAGGCACTGTTCTCTGATGTGTTATTCCACAGTCTCTGGAGCTCAACTTGGCAGACAGTTTCTTACCAGTCATTCATAAGGTAACGTGCTTCTTTATCTAATTTGTGACAAAACATTCACCTTACTGATAGACTGTATACCCACATGACCTGCTTACTATTAGCAAAGGCAGTTTGCTAAAAAACATTCTGTGGTCCTAAAGACATTTACTTAATTCACCAATAGAAAAAAAGACTGATAAAAAAAAACAACAACACCTCAACTATGAAAAATTGCTAAGTGAAGGCTAGGATCAACCTTGATTGTCAGCAGGGTGCCAGCACATGGATTATTGTTCTCCACCGCGGTCACTGACAGCTCCGAGACAGCTCTCTGGAGGGCTCCACATTGATAAATTCTTTGAGAGTTTGCATCAGTAAATGCCATCCCATTCTAGTTTTAAACTCTCAAGACTATTTTATAAGAGAACGTTTCAAAACCCAACAGTTCCAGATACAGTTCACCTCAAAACTGCCAGTCTTGAATAAATTGCATTTGTCAAGGATTTCAGAAGTGAAAAGGACTGAATCAGACAGTATACTAAAAGAGTCCAATTGTCGATAATAGAGGATTAAACAAAACACAAACAAAAAGCCCAACCCTCCCTCTACTTCACATTAACTTTCACTGGGAAAACTTGAGCACAGCCATCACAAGACAGCTAGTGGGACAGAGAAGAATGCAGGATGAAGGAATCTGGTTTTCCAGCATCAGGTCTCATTTCCTCCTGGTGAAAGTGATCACATAACCCATGGCCTCACTGGGACTCAAAGTCATAAAAACAAATTGCTCAAAAGATAAGGAATTATCTACATATGACAAAAAGGCTTCCTCCTGCAAGCATCTCTAATGGTGCATCAGGTGTTGGTTTGATGACTACAGCAAAAGTGAAGGTCCATTTGAACAAAAATATGAAAAATAATCCTCTTATAAAAAACCTCAGATTTTTAATTGGAGACAAAAATCCGATATTTATTTTGCTAGTCTTCTGTGATGTGGCTGGCAGCAACAGTATTCAGATAGGAACTACCACTTTTGTTTTGCTAGTTTTAATTAAATTCAAACTCTAAAATGGCATTTCATTAAATAACTGTTCTTTTTCTGATCTTCCTCCCCACTCTGTTTTGATTAATCAGATATGGAAGCATCTTCAGTGACCCAGACAATGGGTCACACAGTTTTCAGTAAATAAACTCTGGATGAAACTCTTATGCAGTCTGTACAACATCCTGAACAAGACTAAGACCTGAACTTTTCCAGCTTTACTTGGAGGCACAAGCATGAAGAACAATTTGAAAGATGGATACTAAAAAGGATAGAACAGAAACCTATTTCACAGAGATCCTTTCATGATCTGCAAATATTTTGTCAGTAGCTAAGTGGTTTAAGAAAAGAAACAAATAAAACACCCAGTCCAGCCAGTACATTCCCTTCATGTCATAAGCCATCTCTTTAATTTAGTTTAAATTTCCTTTGTTTAATAGGCAAATTCTTCAGTACAGCATTACTTTTTTCTTTTTCCATCTCAAGTAACTCTTTAGCATTTTATATAAAAGAGTAGAAATTGAATAATAAACTAAATAACAACCAAGCAAGGCCTCCCCTTGACTTAGAATTGGCTTATCCATCTGTTACGTCTTTACACTTTACACTCCTTCAGAGTGAATAAGTAAGACTAAAAAAAATAGCATGCCAGTCATTTTTAGTTGTAATGCCAATCAGTTTATAGCCCACTTACTTATTAAAATACTTAAAGCCAAAAAAAAAAAAGACACAAAAAGAAATAAAACACCAAACTCCAGGTGCCCAGACTTGATAATACCAGTGTTCTGAATAAAACCTTTAGTGAGTGCACTTCCTAGTTGTCATGCAGATGGCAATCTCAAAATGAAATCAGAATCAAAGATTTCCAAAACAATAGATAAACTAAAAAGAGACATTCCGTTGTAAAATTCTTTTTAAAATTACTTCATTTAGGACATTTAAACAATTCAGAAAGTATCTGTAAGGATGCCTTTATATTTGCAATCCATATTGCTTTTTTTGGTTGTACAATAAACCACTATTAATCATGCTGCCAGCAAACTGCTTCAGAATAAAGCAGAGAACACTTCATTCAAAACTTACACTAACAAAACGAGATGAACACATACCGTGGCTAAACAACCTTTTCTCAAAAGTATCAATAATGATCAGAGTTCTTAATATGTTGTTCTTCTCCACCATGCTTGGAAGATCCAGATCTGTTCGTCTGACAGTGAAGCCTCTGATAAATGTCTACCACTCTGTCATAAAAAAGGTGGGAAAACTACATGATACAGTTCCAAGTTTTGAGAGAGAAACTTGAGAATATATGTGATTTGCAATACTCAGCACGATCTGCTTTTCTGTAAAATAGCCCAAACCAAACCAAACCAAACCACCACTTATAAAGAAATAATGTAAACAAATATTAACAAATATATGCAACTTCCGTGATAATGTTGCCCTGTAAGCATATCGCAGATAGTAACATATACAGAATTATTGATGCTTAGCAACCTATATGGGAAATAAGGTATAGGGAAAAATATCTAAATTCTATGGAAATATCTAATAGAAAAACAGCAAGTTCCAGGTAGCAGAAATACAGGCCTAACTCTTCACTCATCTATTAAAAAGAAGATACCCCCTTTGCTTTGTTGAAGGTGTGTGCACAAAACCAGATAGACTTCCATGCTGCCATTTTTTCTAAGATGTTACTCTGAAACCTCTGAAAAGCTAATTAAGGAAAATAACGGGGTCTGTAGTGTTAATGGAATTACACAGCTTCCCTTCACTGAGTGTAATTTTGCAACATAATTTTAACTGACCAGTAGACCTCAAACCCCAGCCCACATCAGCTCCACTCAGCAGTGCCTCACAAGACAGTGTGGGACTATCACTGCAACATCTGCAGGGGAACCTTTGCAGCCCTCAGACTTCCATTTCAAAGGGATGAACAGGAAGGCAGGGACCAGACAACAGCTGAAGAGTCTCCCATTAATGATGGGGCCATGCTAAAAGATAAGTGCTTTTTAATTTTGAGGATAATTACAGTTACTAGCTTTTGATCTGTATCATTTTCACTTCTATTTTAATTGCCCAGCTAGAACTCCCTTCTCTCAAAAAGCAACCCTCACAAGTCTGTTCTCAAAGGTGTATTTATCAAGTTCACATTCCGTAAAGACACGTTTATCTGAGACCTTCAAGGAACTGGAAAATCCTACGGGTTTTTTGAAATTAATGAGGGTGTTTTCAAATATCAAATCTAACACGGACTGAAGAATGCAGGAGGAAACACAACCATTCTACATCAAGATCTTTTTTGCACAGGACACCAAAAAGAGTTATTATTACATCTACACAGATCATTGCTTCAGACACAAAGCCTCTTTCCTTTTTAGTACAAATGCATTTCTAAAGCATTGTGCAGGTAAGTATGCGCACAAGTATGAAAAGCATACAAGTTTGGAATAGTTTCTTCTACACAGACTATAGTTGGTCTGCATAAACCATTCAATTTATAAAACACCAATGAACTTGATTCTGGGACAGGCAACAAAAATCTAGTCTGAAACCCCAATCTTTAAACATATTGGTCTGTGGAAAATAAGAATATGTCGGCACACTACAAACCAGCTGACAAAAAAATGCTGATCACTTTTATATGTATCAAGTACCTCAGTGATCCTCTATCCATACTTAAGAAATATGCTTAAGAAATTCAAACCCTCTCCTTTTCCTCCTTTTCCTTTCAGCTTTTATGTCTCGATTAATTTATTATCATTAGTGTCAGTTTGTCTGGTTTTTTACCAGAAAAATGCACAGAAAGCCTGTGCAGCTTTAGAGGTTAACGAAAGAAATCAAGTGCCTCATCATGTAATACAAATGCAAACTTTTTATTACATGCTGTATACTACTATTCTAAGCAGCAAATGAACTAAAACTGAACCTGATACTGACATTTTCCATAATTCTTTAAAGCATCTCTCAATTCTATCCTTTGATAATTGGAATCACTATTTCACAGTAACCATTAAGCTAGTTTTGATATATGGTCACAAACTGCTTATAAGTTAACTTACGATAGAGAACACAAAAAGTTTGTGTTTTCTTTATTGCTTATTGTAAGATGGTCTGCAAACTCGAGGCATCAAAAAAGTGAAAAAATAATAAAAATTAGTCATCCAATATTTATAAAGAGATTAATCCATACTGGTAATTTTTTTCCCCCTAAGTAATTTCATTCAGCTTGCAAGCAGAAAAAACACCACCCTCAGCCTCAGGATTGTTCTATGCAAGCCAACTTCATGTGTTTTTTTTTTTATTTTAAGGGGCTAATTAATAATGAAAAATAGCTCTTGCTACCAAGATTTCTAAAAAGGAGTTTATGGCAAGTAAATTTTGCTACAGGGGCAGCTGGACTGTATTTAGAACTATTGTGTATGTTCACTGATTTCCATCATACATTTATAAAACTAGATGACACATTTATTAAGCAAAACTGTTTATAAAGCCATGATGCCTGCAGTTCTTTGCTCCAGCAGATCTACATGTTTATCCCAGAAAAATGCTTTCCATTACTTTACTCAGATACCTTTGCAACAGCAGTCAAATTTTTATCTGTTTTGAAAAAGTTTGTTTTTAAGATTTATCAGGACTTACAACTACTGTTCCTTAATTCAAGATGGCCTAGGATACCTTACTAAATTACTTCTAAACTAAAGCTTTAAAAATGGTATGACTAAACCCAGAAGGAGATAAGGGCCCAGGCACAAAGATACAACTTATCTTACTGAATTTTACGATAAACATTCTTATTTATTTCTGTTCAGTGTTAAAGAAGTATAGTAATACATGCAGCCTGGCCAAATACATCCCACACTAACAGCATTCCTTTTGGGAACTTTTTGGCTAATGCCCGAATTCTCAATGTTAGCGCTGCAGTAACTGTATATTCGTGTGTTCTTCCACACATAAGCCATTGTTACTTTACCTAAAAGTTCATGCAAAAATCTGTCACAGTCAGTGCTAACATGTTTTTCTGAGGTTTTTTAAAGTAAAAAGCATGCATGAACATCAAAGCGCACGCTGCAAATGATCGTTTCTAATCTTAGACATGTATCAATTATTCACTCCCTTGTTCTTCTTGTGCTTTATCGTATAGACTTCACCATGGCAACACTATTCTTCCCTTCCTAGCCTTAATCAGTGAATCTGTAAACTAATATTAGACTTAGCTGTTGCATTACTTAATATTCTACTTATTACACCATGAAAATAGACATGTCTCTCTTATTACATCATGAATCCTACACAGCTTCCAAGATACGAATAAATTTTAATTTGCTTAGCAATATTGGGATAGTAACTTTCTAAGAACCAGCTAGTTTCTCTCTTAATGCTAAATATAAATATGTAGCTTTGAAATGCCACTAGCAAAATTCAGAATGGATTTTAATGTCTAGATGCAATACCTCTTCTATGGTCTTTATACAAACTGGGAAAAGGTTGACCTTCCAGAGCCCATAAATTTTAAAACCACTCTTCAGTTTTAGAACTATTTCACTTGTTCTCAGCAAGTACCTTAATTTAAAAATGTCATTATATCTGCCAGTCTTGTTGGTATGATACAATTTCAATGTGTTTTTTTCCCCCTTCTTCATGTTTTCCAGCAATATTAAACATATATATACACATAAATGCATCTTTTTCTAGCTCATTTGGGCCCAGCTATTTTGTCCTTTTCAGTGATTTTTTTCTTTCTAATTTCTCTCTTCTTTGTGTCTAATTAGTTTTCTCTTCACCCCTTTTCCCTGTGTTTCTCCAACACTCTTGATCCTGTTAATTCTCGCCTTCTTTTAGCTGTTCCATCACACAATTATGCTTCCTTTTCCCTCCAGACCATGAAAATTGTTTATGTAGCTCATTAATCCAGAAGAGACATCCTTAATGCTTTAATGCTGCAAGGTTTTTCTCCCCTCACCTTCTGTAAAGCAGAACAGCCAACATTTCGTTTCCCCACTCCTGCTTCTTCACAAAAGTGTTCAACTTGTGATACCTCTGCTGGGGTCTCTCGGGAGCACTGATTAAAGTTATGCTTTTAAACATCTCATTATCATCCTGGCAGCAATTTCTAAGGTTTTATAATATATAAAAATCTTAAGCTATCTCTAATATGTAAAAATGTAACTACAGTATTACCAGCACAGAAAGCTCAGAGAGTTCATGTCCATTCCCAGTAAGTCCTTAATATTGTTCCCATATTGTTCTTGGTTAAAATTATGAACTATGTGGTATTTCTTTCCCTTAAACATTAATTATCTTCACCACAGTTAAAAGGAAGTTGCTTCCTGACTACAGGACTGTCTGGCAAAGGAGGCTGTTCGTTGGCTGACACTGGATACTGTCAAGACTGCTCCACTCTTCTTGTTTGGGAAGTGTGGGACTATGCTCTTTGTGTCACCTTTGACTGTTGGCAGTGTCCCTTTGGTTTCAGCTGAGATGAAGTTTATTATCTTCGTAGTAGCTGGTACAGGGCTATGTTTTGGATTCAGTATGAGAATAATGTTGATAATGCTGTGATGTTTTGGTTGTTGCTAAGTAGTGCTCACCCTAAGTGAAGGACTTTTCAGTTTCCCATGCTCTGCCAGTGAGCAGGTGCACAAAAAGCTGGGAGGGAGCATGGCCAGAACAGCTGACCCGAACTGGCCAAAGGGATATTCCATACCACAGAACATCATGACCAGTATATAAACTGGGGAAGTTGGCTGTGGGGGGAAGACTCAAAATTCTACTGAAAAATGCATGTAGTTAGGTTTTTAAAATACTTTTTCCTCTGCACCAGTGACAAGGTCACCACACCTCCATATTTTGAGCCAGCCCCAGTGATGCACACATTCACAATACAGTTAACCATAATGCTCCATATGTGAATATAAACCACTACACTGCACATCTTTCAGAGTGCAGAAGCTGCTCCACCAGCAACAGAGGGCCCACTCTTAGAGTTCAGCTCAGCTTAGATACACTGTAAACTTCTCCTGCTTCAGTTTCCTCACTCCTGCTCAAACACTAAGTCACTAATTTTCAGTGATCTCCTCAGAGCTTGCCGAGGAACTGCATAATCCTGATCACACACAAGGCAAAACTTAAAGCTCTTGACTCAATCTCCTCATTCATACACCAGATAGCATGTGCACCAAATGACATCATGAGCCATTTCTTACCATGCAATTTGCACTATTTAGAAACATGGATCACAACCCCAGCAATGAAGCACAGCACTCTAAGATCACAACGCAATTTGCAATGACTACAAGACTTTGAAGAGATGGTCTCACAGACAGCCAAGCCCACTCACCAAACAGGTCACACAAACCTAAGTCAATAAGGTTCCAGAACCTGAGCTTGAAATTGTTTAGACTACTGTTCTAACTTTGATCCAAAAGGCGAAATGTACAAGCCTACCTACACAAATTAGACTTCCTGGTTCAATTATAATGGTAAAGTAACTATTCATGCAAATAAGCAGGACTTTTTAATAAAAGCCTAACCACAGGAAATGATAATGCTAAAGAATTTCTACTGGAAATACTGAAAACTATCAGCATCCTGAAATGAGACCGTATTGTTAAGCTTAGCACAAAACTTAAAAGTTTATTTTAAAAGTATGGAAAATACTTCTTTAGAGAAGAAAACATTTATTTCAAGTAACAGCAAATAAACTAAACTGCTATTTGAAAATCTTGCCTTGAACAAACTTGGATATTTTGACATTGTTACATAAAAAATGCTATGTTTGTTACCGTTCACTCTGACCACCAACTAAGTGTCAATAATCTCTTTGTTTCAGTAGTAAAACTTCTATGATGAATATTAAACAAGACTATGCTGGAAAGGGTTATTTTCCTATTTAATGTAGTTTTCCATCTGACCAGCAGCAAAATCCGCAGGGCTTTCTGAATCATATGTAGCCCGATGATGAAGACTTACTTTGGGATTTTTTTATTTAAATTGTAGAGCAATATTCCACAGCTGATATTCAGAAGTCTCGGGCCACATAATGCAAGCTAGAGTGAATTTATTTTCAATCTTAAAAAAAAAAAAAATTAACAACACACCCACCACAATCTGCACTATACACACTAATTAAAACTTAATTGAGTTTTCAGATCTTTTAGAAAAGGCCAGACAGTTACTGGATGCAGTACCTCCTGGTTATGACTGATAGGATTAAGTGGAAGTTAAATTAAAATAATATAGTTCAAACTTAATTAAGAATAGCCACACTATGTATTCAAAAATAGATATGACAACACTCCAAATTTTAAGATGATTTTGATTGTAAAGATTACTTGTCATGATAACTGAACCCAGCCCAAATTGTTATTAAAGCTTAATGCATTCAGTGATGTTGAGTGGGATTGCTCCTTCCAGCAGCAGTAGATACAGATGAATTTAAAAGAGTTACAGTACAGCAGCCCACATCTTAAAAGTTCATTAAATGATGCTCCTTGCCTCATTAAGAGCATCAAATGCCATAAAATTTCTGACCTTAGCATTTTTCAAGACATTTCTGAGGAGTTATGTCAGAAATTATTAGGATATTGTAGCTCTGGGATACTGTAGCAGTTTTACGCTTCTTATATGGCTTTAGGGTCTTGATTCAGTTTCACACATACAAGCATTCAGTGCTGCTTCAGATGCTGCAGGTGTCAGCTGGGGAGGACACAGATCTCACATGGGTGAAATTAGTTACCCTTTCATGGTCTTCCTTGGGACACACAAAACTAAGAGACAGGCCCTTAAATCTGTTCCCCACCCCCCAAATACTGAAGAAGTCTGAATATGCTTCAGGAAACAACAATGGTTTTAAAGCATTTAAGCTGGTAAATAAATAGGCAGAAAGAGAGAGGGAAAAAAGGAATTTTAACTAACCAGTCTTAGCTCATTTAGCTATATCTTGTGTAAAAATTAAGGAGACTCCCTACAGAATTACATTACACAGTATTATGCCCTAGCTGGTCCCCAGAATGCCTATGATTAGCAACTTTAGCTTGCGAGTTTAATTGACATCCCTACATATAAAAGAATAAAAATAAGTACTTACACAGAGATGTCAGAGCCTTTTCAGGTATGAAACAGAGATCACAACTCAGTAACATTAACTACAGAAAGTCCCCAAATTTACCTTTTTAACTTCCATGGATTTATGCACAGCTGGGGGAGATGAGGAATGACAAATGACCTGCAATGACTCTTGCCCTCTTTGACCGTTATGTAAACTAAGTCGGTCAGTTTATTGAAAGTAGGCACACTGGAAACATGAAGTTACTCAAGTCATGCCAGGACAGAAAGCATGGACTAAAATAGGTTGATCCATCAGTCATGCCCACAGCACTTTTTTTGGTTTGTGCACTATCTACATACAACTTACTGTACGAGGAGAGTTCGTTAAATACATCAAAGATAATGGGTCGAATATCAGATTGGGCACAAAAATCAATTCGTTCCAATGACTGGTTATTAACACAATGCACGTGGGCACAACATACAAACTGTTTCAGTACAACTATAATGTTTTTTCACTTTGTGGATCTTCTTGCAGTGGCATCATTGACAAGTCATAGTTGATTTAGCAAAAATTTTAAGCTGTCAGAATTGCTGCTAGTAAAGAAGCACCTCCAGTGTTGAGGAACACCTGGGCATGCTCACTCTTCAACCCTTTATGAAAAACAACAATCAAACAAAAGAAGAAAATTGCATTGTTGATCTACACGCAATATGCCAGTAATGACGAGCCACATATTACTGTATAGAGAGCAAATGTAGTATGGCAAAAGATTCCAGCAAGAGCTCTTGACAGGCCAACACAGATTCAGTCCAGCTGCTTGTAAGACTGGTTTGGCAGGCAAAAAGGATGTTCTTCCTGCAGCTAGCACACCGTAGGAAGAGCATCCTTTGGTTCAGTGCTCCTCTGTCCTCAGACAGCCCACCTGACATGCTTCTGCTCTGATCATGAACAGGTCTGGAGACTGGAAACTCACCAGCAGCGCTGACAACTTTGATTGTAATGCCAGTAACTTCCACCTACTGTTGTTGGTTCTGGATCTTTGATGTTTACGAGCAGCTCCTACTTCAACAGTATTTACAGGAATCACTAAAGAGTGACCAAACAGCATCATTAACTTTTTTTTAATCCTGACAAATGCAAGAATGAGTGACTTACAAAGTAAAACTGGATCCCTCGCAAATACATCTATGAAGCATATCTAAGAATACTTCAAAAGGGCATATGCTGAAATTAATTAAATAAATGAATACTTTCCTCTGCTAGTTGTATAGACAGAGCTTCAAACACAAGATCTGTGATTGCTACTGGAAAAAATACTCATGTATGCTGGGAGGAATGTGTTAAAAAGTCAAAGACTAGTGAGGAGAACTGTAAATTGCTCAAATGACCTTGCAGCTGGAATAGCCCTTGATAAACCTGTGTGAACTGCAGGCCAGTGATTCTCTAGCATTGGACCAAAACATAACAGTGCCTGCATTTCCGCTTGTGCGTCTCTGCCTGGGTATTGCTGGGGGACCCCCCAGTTAGTGAGGTATTGGAAATAAATTTACTCTTCGTGTTCTAGCTGCAAATCTGTAGTTGCTGCACTGCCTGCCAGTGTCAGCTCACACAGCGTGGTGCCCTGCCCAGAGACACAGCAGGAAGAAACTCTAAGAGGTCATGGTGGTGATTCCTCAGAGACAGAGATCTGAAATGAAGCTAGGCTGTGGCTTGAGCTCTGGTATCTGCTTTGTACTACAAAGTGAGGTTTGGTGCCTGGAATTATGACTATCTCCCCATCCCAAGATGGGCACAACTCTGCACTCCTCTCAATTCAGTCATTACTCCCCATGGGCATGTGACACAGGTTACTGAGATGTTCTTTTGCTAAATGAAGGCTTATAAGAAAACATTGAAACATGCTTTAAAAACAGCGATGTGGGTTTCTCACTCCCCTCTGTCAACAGCATCCTTCAGTGCGGAAGCTCATAGAAAGAACACTTTGCCCACCCCTGCCCTCAAAAATTTAACTCTAAGCTTCATTAATCACAGAGTTCCCACTGAAAGGAACACAGGAGCTATCAAAATAGCTCATACAAGTGCTACATCTAATCCAGCACGCTGTCTGTTCATTAGCCTGCAGCAGATGGTTTGACAGAAGGTGCAAGAAATTCGTCAGCGGACAATTCTGGATTGGGAAAGTGTCTCTTTAGTTGCTCCAAGTAGTTTGCTTATATTTTGAAGCGCAAGGATCTACAGAAGAAAGGACTTCAAGAATACTGAATTAATTTATATATTGTATGCATATATTGCATTTAAGCATGTGATCTTTTGTTGTAGAAATAATAGCATCTTTCCACTGCTTGGATATTTTTGTCAGTTAATTACACAAACTAATGACAAACCATCTAAAAAGAAGTTCTTGAAATTTTTTTTACTTACATAAATTTTAGTCTTTCATCAAAAAGGATAGAACATACAATTCCCCTTCCTCATAAAGGCCAGTATTCCGCATATAGTTCTAAGTGGGAAAAGTTGAAAAGTGGCAATTTTCTCAATCTTGCTTTATATGGAAGGTTTTCCAAAGCCTATTTATCACTGCTGCCAATCTCCAGCTTCAATTTCTAATCTCTTTCTTGACTGCAAATGGCTTCACATAAACAGAGATCTCTATGTCTTTGCTCACAACTGGTTGGATCAGGAAGAAAACAATTGCAGGGCTGGGCTTATCTATCAAGCCATCAACACAGAGGAATATTTACTCTGATGTCCCAATGACACATATGTATTTTATTTTATTCCCTTTGTCAACAAAGTAGAACCTAATATATGTCAACAGTGAATTTCACACAACACAAACTTATTCAGAATCTTCTGTAATTTCCACTAAGCAAAGAAACCTGCCATCCTCAAGCATATCAATATTAACTCTTCACCTAGCACAGTATCACAGTACTCTATCAACAGGTAGCAGTTTAACTATTGCCTTTTGCACCCTTTTTCAAACACAGTTTTTATTCTGAAAACAAAATGCTAATCTATAGTTTTAACCTACTTTAACTACTACTGTAATAATAACACAAACAGTATACAAAGAACTACCTGCCACAGCAACGCTCTAATATGGCCTACATGGCATATTAAGGATATATCTCTTCTTCCCCATCTCCCAAATGGGAAAAGAAATAACAAATCACCTATGCGATTTATGCAAATTTTTGAAAACAACAGACAACCTGCTTGGCCATTTGCTCCTTTTCCTCACTTTTTAATAGTAGCAGAAATGAGAAGAGTAATAATATTAAAGAATGCTTCAGACATCATTTGAATACTGCTCCTTCTCAGGTGGATTCACTGGCCTAAGGACCACCAGACTTTCATCAGTCACAAATTGTTCCAGAGTCCTGGAGGCAGCATCGTGGATCTTCCCAAGGGATGTGGAACATAATCAGATTGTTCAAAGAATGGAGACACATTTGTGAATAGTGGGACTGTAGATCCTGTTACTATATACCTCAAAGCTAGGTATTAGCATGTGCATTACTAGACCAGAATTATTAAGGGAAGAAAGACTCCACAGCAATACTTACAAGGCAGAAGAAAGAAAGTAGTGAAAGGAAAAGGATAGCATAGAAATCACTCTAAAGACAATAAAAATAACCAGCTAGGGCAACCTTCACTTGCCACAGTGTTTCTCTCTACTGATAATTTTGACTGTATGAACTAAGGAAATTTTAGTATTTCACATTTTTTATAATAAATGCATTAACACCCCCCTTCCTTTAAATATGCTTATAAATTTAAATTGTAAATTCACTAAAAAAATTCAGTGGAAAGCTGGCAAAAGTTAATCATGTCATCATATTAAATACCTGTATTTACAAAGAACTTTGTGCACTGTGCAATCTATCAGAGATAAGAATATGTTCTTGATAGTTCCTTTTGGCCTCTTATTTGTGTAAATTGCATTAGTATTTGCAGCTGAAACCCAATGCAGAATTCAGATGAAAACAGTCTTGCTTCCCCATCCCCTCTAAAACAGAGAGAAAGTAAGAAGAAAAGAACTCCCCAGACCATAGCTTTTGGGCTCTGAAGTTGTATTTAATTAAAATACAAACATAGGAACCTTAAGCAATGTAACTGTGCACAAGAACTCCAGCTGATTTGCTGCCAGTTGACACTATTAAAAAAAGTTCAAAACCAAATCTAACCCATAGCTATGCTCCTGTGGGAAGTATGCCTTCCTCTGGACCTTATTTCCAGCCCAGCAATCTTCAGCCAGTTCCTTGGGCAAGGAATATCCACATGGTCTCCTCCAAGGACTAATAAATAACTTAGAACAACTTGTTCTAAATAACATCACTAAGAATTTGGTATTTTCATAAGCCTATGCAGCTTTAGCTCCCTAAAAGTCTTATCAGAGGACAAAAGGCAGGACAAGAAGCCATTCTGAGCACCAAGCCCCAACTCTTTATACTGTTCACCACTCAGCTTGTCCTTGGATCTGGACTCATTCTCTGTACAACAGAGCTGCTCCAGGCTGAGCTCAGCTTAGCACTGCGTCCAGGTCCAGACCTGAAGGAATAGTGGTATAAATGTGGCCGCTGAGGACTGACTCCTGCTGGAGGCACACCCATTCTTCTGCATCTCCCAAACTTCACCAGCTCTGCACCTTCTGACTCGCTCCCTCCTTCCTCCTCCTTTTTACGCCTCAGAAGCTGCTCCAGTTGGATCATAGCTTCCTTGGTGGTGACTGAGCTACTCTCCCCCTTTCAGAAACAGTCAGTCTGACCCAAGACAACAGTCAGGGCTAAAGATATAGGCAGCTGTTCTCTCATCCTTTTATGACAGCAGCATTTTCCAACAAGATACACTATGTGTACAAAGAATAAAACCAAATTGTGTATTTTTACCTTCCGAGATGACATTAGTAAGCATTATAGGAACTACAGGAGCGAAATAAAATAATCACTTTTGTTCTGAAGGGCACCTGACTGTGTTCTAATGAGACTTCTGTAAATGGCCATAGTCATTTTGCTTGCCATGCTTAGACTGGGGAAGAAATACCACTGCAGCATTATTAAGCCTATGTGGTGATAGAAATTCCTTGTTGTTTAAGCCTTCCAGTATTGTTCCTAAACAGGGAAAATCAGCCATACAAAATTCTCACGTGGTTCAGATACTCACTGCCCAGACTTACAAAGCCTTTTACTTTTACTTTTTATTAGACAAACTTTAAGAAGTGAAGATTCAGGCCTACATGATTACAGCTAGCAAATTAGTTACAGCTAACAAATCATGCAATGAAATCTAAGAAGCTATTCAAAAAGTCAGCTTGATGTGAACATAAGAATAATGCAGATCCTTATGAAGAATGTATTCAAATAAGTATATTCAGAGGTATATACTGTACTTTCACTGGGACACCAATGATTTTCAAAAGGCTTTACCTGCCCTCATTTCTTTTCCCATAAATGGTAATTTCTTGCCCTTCATTCTTTATTATGCTCTTCATTCATGCCATCTCTATCCAATCTCACCCTTCCAATGCCTTCCTATCAATCCATCAAGTTTCCTTAAATTAAAAACAGCATTTATTTTTGCAATCTTTGCTTTTCTTTTTATCTCCCTCTTCAGGATTTTACGACTCATCTCCTGTTTTTACAGTAAGACAACTCCTGAGAACGTACATCATGTCAATACAAATAGCACACTTCAGAGTCCTGTAAGGTTTAACTGTGATTGATCATTATTGACAGAAAACAGTTTTCTATTCTTCTTTCTGCAATTAAAGAAGCAGGATATTGATTTTAACTTGTTATGGGACCACTTCCTATTTTCATGGTATGGATTAATTTCAAGATGATTTCTGTAATATGACTTCCAGACAAGATTGTTAAATGACAGTGTAACAGACCAGAACTGAAATAATACATAATAAACACCACCCCTGCTGAAACTGAGTCAAACATTGTATTGGAGTATGTGACTCCTCAAGTATTTCTAGTAGGGGAAGCAGGAGCCTTATATTTACAGTACATGTTAAAGTTACTTTTCTTTACAGGTGACCCAATCCTACACGTGACTCTGCACTCCTTGTACAAACTCTTGCAGACATTCAGGATATTAAGCTGAGGTATATCAAGTAAAGGATATAAAGTAAAATAAACACTCATCAAAATGTCTTACCTGAAGGAACTGTAGCTATTACTGCTTACAAAATATCCATGAAATCTCAGAATTTATAGGGGGGAAAAAATGTGGATCTGACATTTATTAAAAATAAGCCAGTATTTCTGGAAGTGTCCTATTGACACTAGGCATTACATGAAATATTATCAGGTTTCAGCATGTTTTAAACTTTTCATATAGAAATAATTTTTATTTGGGGGATATATCTCTTTAAGGAGAGCATCAGAATCCCAAGTGCTGCAGAATAATTAAAATCAGATTTCAGGTCTGCTTTGCTAAAGCTAAGAAGCTTATGCGATCATGAGGTCTGCGAACATCTCTCTCTTCCCCTCCCAATAGTTTTGAAGCACTTGACAGATATTACTGTTTTTTGACAGGATAGCAACCTCTAAGGTAGTTAAATTGCTACGTGCTTTACAGAAACAGATGGCCAAGTGAAGAACAAGCTTCTGACAAACAGCTCCAGTAGACATCCTCAATGAGATGAAGGCTGGAGTATGGATTCACATCATATTACACATTAGCAGAGTCCACATGGAGAGAAACCTTATCATGCCTTCAACACAAAAACAATGATCATAGCCATCAGAGGAACCATAACATACAAACTCATAAGAAAATGAGCTTTAGTAACTCCAGACTCCACAGGAGGGCATGCTTGCTGTTAATGGTGACCACGTTTAATCAGGAGACAGAAGACATAAGGCAAATATAATATGAAAGATGTGAATCATGTTATTTTAAATTTTCAATCTTCTAATAAAGGTTGTGTAATGAAACTATTAATAGCCAAAACAACTCCTCTCTCAGAACATCTGTTGCTACAAATATCCCTAACAAGCAGTTGCATACAACTTTTCATATATGTAAGAAGAAGAATTTTCAGATACCGGAAAGGTTCATTCAAAAATAACCAAGTTGAAAATGCATCTATAGACTAACCAGATCCATTAAATAATTTCTGAACAAATTCTAAGCATACAGCTTTTCTTCTAACTCATTTCAAAGTCCATCATGCTGTGGGGAAAAAGAAAAAAAAAAGTGAGATTGATGAATTCTGTGAAGTTTGTTAAAATGGTCTTTTAAACAGCAATGTATGGAATCACCAACTTAGGAACAGTCTGCACAGCTATGGTACAATTAAAAACAATTATGTTACTTGCTGTCTGTCGTTTCACCCTCAGTGCCATCATTAGCTGCAGCATTATTTGTGGTATTTCATCACAGGCACAGAGGTTAAAGTCATGCTCTTGCCCAGCAACACTATGCTTGTCAGTCTCGACAAGTAAGCCTGTTTCTACCACAGAAGAAATTTAGCTTGCTTTCTGGAAGCACCATTTTGTATCTTCCTTATGCTAAGTACAAAAGTATGCAGTACTTTTTTCAAAGAACAATAGCATCTATTCAAAATATTTTTGTTTTTGCATGGAATTAGATATTCAGTAAAGACATCTGAAAGAAAATGTTAAGGATGTAGTAGCTGATTTCATCAAGTTAAAAAAAACCAAACTTCCCTGCATTGTTTTTATACAGCTTGTCAGGTACACATAAAATCATCACAATGAAAGTCCTGCAGTGAATGAATAGAGGTGTTCTGTTTCCAAATAAAGCCTTCCACAAGTTGAGAAGAAGATTGTTTTTCAGGGTTGTTTGAAGAGAGCCTATCTTTGAAAATTAATTTCTGTCTAAATAAGAATACACCTATTCTTTAACTTAGAAGACAGCAATATCCTATAGCACTTCTGAATGTCTTCCACTCCCTTATACATGGAGCATCCCGAGAAGTTCCAATCTTACTCCAGTGAGGTGCTCCAGTTTGGAATCCATGCCAAATCTGTATGCTCTGTCATAGCCTGGTATGAAGGTCTTGCAATTGCTGCTCCAAGACAAACTACACATTATGATGCAAAGAATAAAATAAATCCACATCCTAACAATCATTCATTTACAATGATGACTAACACTTGTATTTGAACTCCTTTCAAAGCACTCTAATTAGCTGGGCTCTTACGTAACTGAAAGAAAACAAAAAGCTCTACCATGAAGCATGGGCTAATATTTTATAGACATTAGCAGTACTATTTGTAATACCACATTTTGTTTCAGCTCATTTAAAAATATGGTAAGAGGTTTATGAGAATCTTTTTTCCTGAAGTACAAATTTCCAAGAATTAAGTCTTAAGTATGACAGTAAACACCTACTACATTTTTAACCCTCCTTTTAGACATTTGCCTAAAGCATTTAAGGACATTTCTTGGTTGACGTGGATAATACAACAGAAAGTCAATGCAAGCTATGATTATTACCAATGCTATTTTGGGAAAGAAACTTCAATTACTAGGGAAAGAAATCCACGTTTTAAATTTAGTTCTCACCTCCTGTGACTGTAGTCACCAGAAATTCTCCCGTCATTTCTCCAGCCTGACACTGCCATCTATAGCAGTCTTGTGCTTGCAGCAGTGATGCCAGCACTGATGAGAACAGAATGTGTGGTTGTGTTGCAAACACAAGGCATTCTGTGAAAAACGGGTTTGGATCGTACACTAATACAAATATTAGTGACCGAGCACTCAAACTGGTGGAGTTGTCATGGGATTAACACAGCAGCCTACTGACTTCCAGTCTAGGAAAGGTATCCCTCGCACAGGAGCAACAGCACTCCCTTCAGGGCCAGTTTTGTGTGTATATGCCAATCATGGATTTTTTAATGGAAAAAAGAAATGTAAAGCCAACCACCACACACAGAAGCTGAGGGAACACTGACTTGGAACAGCACTACCTGCAATTTCAATCCAGGTTCAAACATGAAAGTCCTCAAACAGTATGGAGTCTGTCAGCAGCTCGTGGTAGGAACTGCAGGATTTCACCATTTCAAAACCCTCCATGGAGCTGCATGTGAAATCTATAAAGTTCAGAGAAGTCAGAAAAAATTCCTAATCAATAACATTATGAAATTTATACTTAGACTTAAAGGCATTCACTGAATAATACTGACTGGTGCCATTCCACCACACAACAGCAAGTTCATGAATACATTCTCATACAGCACATAATTTATTCTTACCAGAAGCCATCAACATCAAGAATCTAACAGTATTCAGAAGCAATTGCTTAGAATAAATGAGAAATGATAAGCATCCCACATTCAAGATTATATGATACTGGAATTAAGCAATACTCAGGAACAGACCATACCATAACAATGCTTTTTTACCCCCACTTTTAAGTCACACCCATAGCTCAGGAGACTCAAATAAGTATGTATCAGGTTAATTTAAGGCTTTAAGGCTTTTTTGTAGATGTTGTTTATATTTAAAATACCTGAACACTCACTAGGACAGCTGGTGGAACACAAACCTAACAAGTTTTCCAAGTCCAAAATAAAAGACCTAATTAGCAAGTGCAGGCATGGTCTCTGTGTAAACTCCACTAGAGAAGCTGAGATACACACCCCAGACCTTCCTACAAATAGATGATAATGGGATTGTCTGAGAAACAATTTCTAGTCCAGACCTTGCTCCAACACAAGCAGAAAAGCAATCTGCAATAGGGCAGGTTTGACACCCAGATGAGTGTTGTCACCACTGCAGTTCAAATGATAAACTTTGTAGGCAGAAGAACCTTTTTTTCACAAATGTCACATTAGTCCCAGTCATGGAATCAGGTGGAAAATATTAAGTGAATTTGGCCTGGAAACAGTCTGGCAACAAGCAAGGAAATAAAATGCCAACATAAAACATCTGCTCCCCGAATTTGCCACAGATCTAGACTGGTTACTTATATCAGCAACAAGTATGTCCAAAATTATCATAATTATGCATAACAACATCTGAAGAGGCTATTAAACATTATTCAGGTTTTAAGCCAATTCCAAACTACAAAGCATCAGATTCACCTTGAGCACGGGATGCAAATTACCTCACATTTGTTCTCACAATTCCCTCTGAAGCATGTTTTATTAGTCATTGTCACAGACCCCAGGTTTAATTTAGCACAGCCATTCCAATATTCAGTCCTCTGGCCCATAAAACTGAAAGCATATGAGCTGCATGATGAAATTCTGTCCTATAACAATAAAGTTAAAGCTACTGACAGCCTTTCTCTATGTGCTACAATAAGCAAACCATTTGTGAGTAACTAACAAGATCATTCCCAGTTTTATGTTGTTGACCAAATTCAGACTGAAATTTGTTATATAAATCACTGCTATCCTGATGATCACCTCTTCCAAGCGTTTGATCTTAACAGTCCAAGAAAAACTGGTTTTCCATCTATGCAAATCACCCTCAAATACTGTCAAATAAAATACAGCCTTTATACCCCAGAAAAAAGTTTTATTTTGTGAAAATGTAATATGTCATAAATTTATTTATTTTACCATAATTACATGCTAGCAGGAGATTAATACAGACTGGGAAAATCATAAACAGACTAAGCAGTCCACTTTTGAAATAGAAAATACCATTTTAAAAGACCTAAAATATTAGTGGTGGTAAAATCTAAAACCTTGAATACAGAATCTAGAGTTTAGTAAGCTTGCAGAAGAGCTTTATAAATGTCAAGAGTATCTAAGACTCACACAGTCATTACAGGACTAAATAAAATAAAACAGCACCACAAGAAAAACCAACCCATAGATTTGATTTCTTCAGGAATGAAAGCTCACTACAACTAATACAAGCCAATGGGTGGACCCATCAGGTGTTGCCATCATTATAAGAAGGCAGCTGCTATCTGGAAACGTAAGTTAAATTATTTATCAAATGATTCTAAATATCATCAAATTCAGTGCAGCCAATCATTCAAATGGCTTCTAATAAATTATTTGATATGTCTCTAATGGCAAGCTTGAGTTATTCAGAAGCATATGCTATTAAGCAGCATCATACTAATGTTTTGAAATTCTACCCAGACACGTCCAGAAGTGACATGCTATAAATCACATTACAAATATATTCCTCTGCTTTTGAGGTATTATCAGCAACATCCTAGAATTTAAGCAAATTAAGAAACAAATCATTTTGACAGCCTTATGCCATGGTGGAGAACATGCAGATTTTTATTCTGCATAGTCCAGAAGCTTTTTTAAAATTTTGCTGCTGGACAAAAAAAAAAGGTGTCCCCATCATTTACCACATCAACAGCATCATAAAATATCAACCAACTCCTGAGCATTAAACAACGCCTATATAGTACAAAGCAACTTCTCAGTAATAACAGGTTGTACTGTTCATCCCTTCCCAAGGAAAATCTGTTTCAAGACTAAAGCCAAAAAGCTTTCCGTCTATTAAAATGAGTAGACTCTCTGTCATTCCAAGAGACTATATATTACACTGTTGATGGTCAAAGGACTCTAGCAAAATTTGGAAGCAAACTATCTCAAATTCAGGTTAAGGAACACAAGGCCAATGGACATAGATGGGTAAATTATTTGAGACATTTATTTAAGGAAAGCACCAAGAAATAGTCTTCAGTAGGTGTTTAGGCATTTCAAATTATTATGCTAATCTGCTATTAACCACATTCAAATAAATAGGAAATGTTAAGCAAATGTTGGGATGAATAAATTTCCAATTTACGAAAATAAAATCTAGCAATTATACTTAGAGTGATGCCACAAAACAATCAGTTCCTTGGTTCAAAACACTAGTACGGTTTCTGCTGGTCTCTAGAATTACAGATGTACATGACTGCGAGCACCCATGGATGGATGCGAGGTGCACAGTGGCAGGACAAGAGAAACACAAACAAATGCAACACAGGAAATTGCCAATAGATTAAGAAAAAAAATTCACCACAAAGGTGGTCGGACACTGGCACCTCCATAATCACAGAGACTGCGTAACCTCCATTCCTGGAAATACTCAAAACTCAGCTGGACAAAGTCTGAGCAACATTACCCAACTGGATTTGCTTTGAGTGGGGAGGCAGCACTAGGTGATATCCAGAGGTCGTTTGCAAATTAAAATACTCCACAATTCAGTGCTTTTTCCCCTAAAGTTCCGTTTCTTACTGGAGGTGTACTCTTCCATTTTCATTTACACTTCATTTTACACAAGTCTCCCAATTATTTGTAGTGGCTTTAAGATAAAAAACAGAACTCTGTTTTGTGAGCAATCATGACGAGATCATTGATACAAATGACGTAATATTACACATTTGGTGCAATAAGACCCATTTATTTTATTGCAGTTCTATCACCAGAGTCTGCTGAGATACAGTAGCTAAAACAAAAGCAAAAGATTCATTTACAAAGTAATAAACAGCTCGGATCCTTGCAGGCTGTTATCACTCCTTCAGCCTGCATCACCCACATGTTGCAGGCGTTTGGAGAGGAGTGACAGAACAGAAAAGGAAGGAAACGACAGATCAAAAAAAGGCTCGAGTGATCCCATAGAAGTATCGCATGAATCAGGTGCGCACGTACATCAGAGCTCGCGTCTCACACTGAAGACACGCGGTAGAGGACAACGCCATGAGTACCTTTGTTCACATGCTCCAGGGGTGACCTTAATGAAGATGTAGTAAAAGCATCCTGCGTGCACCTGTGGATATTAACCGGCCAGCAGTTGCCTATACCACTGAAACATGTTTTTCTCTCTAAAAAAAAAGGCTTAAAAAAAAAACCCACCACGAGGCCTCCAGAACCTGTTTCTTTCCCGCTCCTTAAATAAGAACCGTGCTATTTTTAAGACGCATTGTGATGGGAAGCACATCTAAAAATAAGTTTGCTGGCGCTCGGCGGGCCAGTGTCGCTCCCCACGCCCGTGCCCAGCAGAGCAGCCTCGGTGCCCGGGATCGCCTCGGGCGGGGAGGGGGCCGGGGCTGCAGGTGGGGAGGCGGCTTTGTCTGCGATCGGGCGCTAAGCGACGGCGGCGTCAAGGCTGGCGGCCGCCGGCTGGCGACCGGGCTCCGAGCAGGAGCAGGCGGAGGGGCGCGGGCGGCGGAGGGGAACGGGGAGCCCCCACCTCACCGGCATCCCCGAAACTTTCCTGCGGGCCGCCGCGAGGGAAGAGGTGCCGCCGCGAGCCCCCGGAGCGGAGCCGGGACCGCCC